>PVHX01004304.1:0-128130 GCA_004024805.1 Geosciurus inauris | reverse complement strand
GAATATAACAAGATAGAATAGTAGTTTAATACCTCAAATTAACACATTATAACATTAAAGATAAAAAGTGAATAAAATCAAATTAAGAAATGCAATATCAAGGCAATTCTTGCTGGGGATTCCTCCTTTGGAATACCCCACAATTGGCAGTCATAAAAGACATTCAAGCCTTGATTACATAACCTGTCTCTGGGCATGGAGGCAGCAACCACATCAGCTGGCTCCCCTTGACTTCTCTTGATGAGTTGTCTGAGTCAAAAGCTTCCCAACACTCAGGTTCATGTGCCTTTTCATACCGACTTCTGTTGTAAATCTGTACAGTTCTAGTGTGAACACAGCATTCCAAGTTGCACAAAAGCTTTTAAGAGGGTTTGAGGATCTACCCATGTGTCTTCAGTCCTATTGCCTAATGCTTTATTGACAGCTGAGAGCACAACTTTGTTCTGTGGAAACCGCTGCATCCGTAAAGCTAACCACAGACAGCATACCCACCCTTCTTTTATTTAGTAGGCATCTCTAAAAGTACCACACAATGAGTCATAGCAATTGGGCTAGGTCTGTGTGCACCTATGCCCCAGGGGTTAGTAACAATTATCTTGCCTGCCCATTTCCTGCTGGCCAGAGTATCTCTGAGAGCATTGTTCACTAATTCTGTGGCTAAAGCAAATGCCTCACACTTCTTCAGGGCAGTGGGGAAGGGTCTGAAATTCCCTTGCACTGAATCTCTAAAAGATTATGGAAAATAAGAGTGCATATATAGGGAAATTCTCAATCAAAAAATTGGGAAGACAATTGCTATAAAACACTAATATTATCAAGCAGTAGTAATAAAATTTTGGAAGATTAAAAATTTGTAAGTAAAAAAAATTCTTCATAGAAAAAATACACCATAAACAAAAACAAGACTGTCAACTGAGTGGGAAAAGACACTTGCAACTTTTGTTATAGACAAATGGAAAATTTACAATCTAAAGGTTGCTTTCAATCCAGTAAAAAATAACTAAATTTGGAAAATAATTAAAATAGTTTTACAGAAACTAATGACATAGCTTGACAGAAAAGAAAACAGAAGTACTTTTTACACACATGGCAGCTAAGAAAATGCTGGATCACAATGGAATGAGTAAATTAAACATTAATAGTGGGATATTAAAAAATGCATACACTTCAAGTAATTCTATTTCTAATGCCATCTGTATGAAGATATTAACTATAATAATAAATAATTTAGGTATTAATTTGGGTTGAACAAACTTATGAAACTGTCAGAAATTGATCAATAAGTTCTATGTGTACTGCTATTCTAGAACAATTTCCCAGATATTATAGTTTAGACCCAGATATTTAGATTTTAACAAATTAGTGTTATGTCCACTGTTACACTACTATGCAGAATAGTTATCATTGCCTTAAAAATTCCCTTTGCTCTACCTCTTCATCCTACTCCCCACTGGTTTAACCACTATCATAGCTTTGACTTTTTCAGGTCATAAAATTGGAATCATACAATATTTAACGTTTTCAGATTGGTGTTTTCATTTAGAAATGTACATTTGTTTCCTTCATGTCTTTAAAGATCATTTATTTTTAGCACTGAACAATCTTCCATTGTGTGATGTTATCCATTAAATCATACCTGGTTGGTATATAATTATTTTTATGCATTATAGAATTTAGTTGGATATTATTTTGTTGGTGTGAAGCATCCCTTTATTGTAATATTTTCTTGTGGTTTTGGTATTTGGGCAATGCTGGCCTCACAATGAAAAGGAAAATGTTTGTAAGTACCATTTCTTTCTTAAATGTTTGCTAGAAATCACCAAACTATGTGTGCCTCTTTTTAAAATTTATTTTTTAACTGGTAACATTAAGACAAAAAATTAGACATATGAATGGGGTAATGTGATGTTTCAATACATATACGCACTAATGCTTATTAAATCAGGTAAGCAAACTATCTATTCAAACATAATTTACAGTAAAAACTTTCAAAATACTTTTAGCTGTTTGAAATGCACATTACTGTTATCTATAGTCATCCCACTGTGAAATAGCACACCAGAACTTCTTGACTCTAACCTGATTGCCATTGGTTAACCTTTTACCTTCCCCTCCTGAACTGTCATTTTGGAAGGTTACTGACTGATCAATTCTTTGATAGATATGGGCTTTCCATTTCATCTATTGCTTTTTGTGTGCATCTTGGTAATCTATCAAGATATTGGTCCATTTCATTTAAGTTACCAAGTCTGTGGGCAGAGTTGCGTAGAATATTCCTTTTAATATTCATAAGATCAGTACTAATGGCCACATTTATTTAGTGGATCTGTGCCATAGGCTGTAACCTTTACAAGTTCTTTTATTTCAAATCTCTTTCAGTGAAGCCTTGATTGGAATTGGGTAATTTGCTCTCCTCCCCTCTTATAAGGCAGTTCTTTTCCTTGTTAGGTAGACATTCTACAGGACATCTGTAGAATGCTCTGGGCAAATTTCCAGTTACTCCCTTTGCTCCAACTTGGGTTAAAAATGAAGGAAATTTTATGTGATGGTCATGGAGAACCTGGTGGGGCTGTCAGGAGAAAAGCCTGAGCAAACATCAAGGTGGAGTGAGAACTTATTAAAAACTCCCAACAGCATTTCAGTGATTCTTTTCAATATCCTTTTCTGAAATTTTCTTGGTCCTTTTTGCTCAAATGCCAGAATATTGTGTATTGAGAGAAAACATGCCAAATCTGGTAAATTTCCTGTTCTCAGTGATTACCCTGGCTTTCCTTCCTATATACATTCCACATGGACATTATTCATCATGTAAGCTGGGTGGCCAATTTGAATTCAGAACTGCCTTTCTTCATTACTGAGATTCCTGAAGATGAACTTGGAAAGGTACCACTTCACAGCACATTAGCCAGCAGGGACCCAGTGGGTTTGTTCCATCTCCTCAGACCCACAGAAATTCCAATGACCTTGGCCAGCTACCTAACTCTTCCATGCTGAAGCCCATGATAGCTGTTACATTGGTGTTTTTGCTCACTGTGGAACATTTTATTCTTGGCAATATATATACATTTTTTTCTTGCAGGGCCTTGAGTCTGTGGATCTTCTAAACCAGGTAGTTGAACCATATAATCATTGTCACCACCAGCCCTTGTACAGAACAGGTGTCAGGATTGTGGTATTCTAGCTGAGTGCCATAGTTGCCTATGGTCCTCCAAAGAAAGGCTGTTTGGAAAGGTCCCCCAGGAGTTTTAATTAAAATTTCTAGCTAGTTCAGCTTCTAGCAATTTATCAATATTACTGTTAAAGTGTTCCTATCAATGCTTCAAGTACATTTATATATGTGTATATGTACATATGCACATTTATGTATTAATTCAGGAGGGAGGTTTATCTGTGACTTCAATTATCTAATGGATCTAAGAAAATCTTTTTTTTGTTTTCATTTTCTTCAGCTTTGTTCTTCTTGTGAAAGTGAAAGCCAATTTCTTTGCATGTCAGCTAGAAATTGGAAGTATGAATCCTTCTATAACTTGAATTTGGCATCATTTACTTATATTCATTCCCTAACTACCCTCCCTCAATTCTCCAAATAGAAAATCTCATTTATAACTTATAAAATGATACTATTGCCCATATGAAAGACAGATCTAAAAGAACATTTAAAAAAACAAATTTAACTATATATAATGATCAATGCACTAACCTTCTGAAGAAATACGGACTCTGGAAATATCTGCAAAATGATGTGAAGTTAAATATACATCAAAACAACATAGCAAATCAGACATTATACTACTTGGATCAACTTATAATAGCAATAACCCAAGTCTCTTACTCAGTAGCTCAAAACTAGCAGCAACAGAAGTCACAGCTTCAATCAGTCTAATAATCTCCTAAGTATTTGCATAAAATGCCATTCAGACTACATGGTTCAAAGTGACCTTGCTTACCATTTTCTTCAGTTTTAACGCAGCAAGCCCCAAATATGTATTACCAAATTATTGTTGTTCTTTATCTCATACAATTTTATAATACTATTATAACTCTTCCTTTTTATTATAACCAGAGATTTATATTTTTCATTATTTTTGTAAACATCATACATAAGTCTTTACTGTGAGATAAACCGCAATAAACATTTATAGACTTCTTAAAAAGAGGTTAAACGTGACAAAATAGGAAAACTAATCTATATTACGTTGAAAATCAATGAGACTATTACACATATGTGGCTTAAGTAGTCAAGTTTCATTTAAAAACTGATTTGTCCTTAGTATCTAGAAATCTGTCAAGAGGTAGAAATACAATGAGATCCAAATCCTAGACATAATGTTTTCTTATTAAAATGTGGCAAACTTTGTCTAGGCTTTTTAAAATTTTTTAAAATATTTTTTTAGTTGTTGATAGATCTTTATTAATTTTTTGTGGTGCTGAGGATCGAACCCAGTGACTCACGCATGCTAGGCAAGTGCTCTACCACTGAGCTACAGCCTCAGCCCCTAGGCTTTTTATACATAATCTCTTATAGGAAGTTCAAAAAAATCACCATGTGTAACTTCAGAACAAATTTTACAGGCACTCATTAATTGGAAAATACTGTGACAGTCAAGGGAAGGCAGATTTAAAAAATAAAAAAATACCTTCAAAGACAAAAATATTTACTTAACAGTACTTAAAAATAGCTACTTAAAAGAAATAAATTATATTGGAGTGCAACCCAGACTAGTAGTCAATAAAATTGTCACTCTAGTTGCAGACAAACATGATGTATAAAGTTTTCTACTCTATTTCCCCTCAAGGAAGATAAACACTTATTGATAATCTAATTACAAGAGGTTCATTTGTGTTGTTCTTCTAATAAGTGCATATTATTCTCATTTCATACAATACTAAAAAAGGTTAAATGAAACTTTCCTTACATAGAGCCAGAAGTCAAACTGTATATAGTTAGAAAATCTATGAAAATATGGCTTTAAAAAGTTAAAACATTTATTATAAAGTCCACAAATACCAATAAAGCCAATCATAATTTCATTATTTGGGAGCTATTACTGTTCATTCTCATTATACATTTATGCACACATATATACACACATATAGCTTCAAGACAGACTTATAAATCTTTTTTTTAGAGTTTGGTTTATTACTTTTTCTACTTTACTAGCCCCAAATCACTTTCTATGTACTTTAAATATATTTCAAAATCTGGATATATATTATACTGATTAACCAATCTCCTACCGTCCATAGTATATAGGACAGTTTCCAAATTTTGTGCCATAATTAACGTTGTAAACAAATACTAATGTATCTAAATACACCCATATTTCCTTAGGATAAATTCCTAGAAGTGAAACTGCCCAAAAGAACACATTTCTTAATTTTCTTGGGAGTGATAAAGTGATTAAGGGGATTGAACTCAGGGTCTCAAGCACGCTAGGCAAGCACTCCACTGAGCTACATTCCCAACTTTTTTAATTTTTGAGGCAGGCCTCACTAAGTTGCCCAGGCTGGCTAGAACTTACTACCCTCCTACCTTATTTCCCCATTAGCTGGTATTACACGTATGGTCCACCATGCCCAACTATACCTTTGGGGAATTTTCAATCATAAGTCAATCTATGTTTGAATCTTGGGTCATCCTTTCTGAGAATACAACATGAACTTTAAAATATCTTATTCTAACCAAAGGAACTTAGGCTGTTTTTAGAATCCTTTCAGTTCTAACATGCTGATTAACTGTTTGTATTACACAAATCACTAGGTAGTTCATATTACAATTTGTAAGCAAATTAAAATCCTGCTTAATTGAGCATAAACAATGTTTTTTTTTAAATGTTTATTTTTTAGTTGTAGGTGGACAGAATATCTTTATTTTTATGTGGTGCTGAGGATCGAACCCAGTGCCTCACGCGTGCTAGGTGGGCATGCTATCACTGTGCCATAACCCCAGCCCAAACAATGTTGTTTTTTACTAGGACTAATCATAAACCTTTCTCTTTTAAGTCTGATAAAAGGATAAGGCTAGATAACTCTTACTAATGCACTTTGTCTTCTGGTGAGATGAAAACAACTCTCAAAATAACTGAAGATAATATAATGGAAAGGCAGGCTCATGTTCACTACCAACTCGCTGCCAAATGCTCAGCTTCTTACTGGAAAGTTAGTTTTAAATAACATAATGAAATGGAAATCTGGGCTACCCTTAAATCACTTTGAAACTGCCACTCCCTTCTCAGACTTTTGGTAGGTATTCTAAGATTATCCATCCTTTTTTGTGTGATTCTAAGAGTACATAAACACTGGGTCCTTGGGGAATTAGAAATTGAAAAAATACATGTACTGTAGAGGAAAAATGCTTGCTTGTCTTTGTAATGAATGGCTGATATGAAGGAATATTTGTAGCTCAATAAGCAAAAAAGAATCAGGACAGCATTCATTCATGGGAATGTGATAACTGAATGTTCTCTAGTGTATTTAGGAAATGCTTAGATAAAAACAGGCAGAAACAACATAAACCACCCAGTCTTTAAATAGCAAAAAGAATTAGACACAAAATGCTGATAAAATCTGAAAGTGATTTGCATATTCAAAAGAATCCTTCTTTTTAATGGGTTCTCCTTAACTTATGGACTAAACGAAGTACTTATGAGGCCCATCATCCACATTATTAAAAAAAAATCAAAATATTTGCCTATTTTGTTTTAACATTATTTTGAATGCAAGCTCAGTGAAGGCTAGAAATGTGTAATTGTGTTCTTAATCCAAAAGAACATAACATATCCTCAGTGAATCATATTCACTGAGGATAATAAACATTTAATTCTTATCAGTGATTGCTGAGAGTGCCAAGGAAAGTGATGACCAAAACAAACAGATTCTCAATAAGAAAAGTGCTACAATAGACAGAAAGAAATGTAGAATGATGTTTAATTTGTACTTACCATGAGTGCTGAAGTATGGATTTTCTTCTTCAGAAAGATCAAAAATAGGTAAGATTATATTTTTTAAAAGCCTATTAAAAATATATATATATGGAATACAGTAAGCCCCCTCATTATCTACAGGGGATATATTCCAAGACATAAAATGCCTGAAACCAAATATAGTAACATTTTTACATATATTCTTTCCTATACATACATATATACAATAGAGATTTATAAATGAGGTATAGGTTACAATAAATAAAACAAAACAATTATAACAATAAAACAGAACAATTATAACAATATACTATAGTAAAAGTTATTTACATGTGCTCTTTCTCTCAAAATCTTATTGCACTCTACTCACCTATTATGTAAGATGATACTTAAAGGAAATACTTTACTGATTTCCCTGCAGAATCTGCAAATTGCCAGCACTGCTATACTTGTAGTTTGGGGCCATTATTAACTACTGTAAAATAAGAATTACTTATACACAAAGTACTCACTACAATACCCTAACAGTTGATTTGATAATTGAAATGTCTACTACATGACTATGAATAGGTAACATAAAAAGCATAGACATATTGGATAGAGATGATTTATGTCTCAAGATAGAATAAAATGATACCAGATTCCATCATACTACTCAGAATGATATGCAATCTAAAACTAATGAATTGTTATTTTTGGACCAAGACTGCCCATGATAACTGAAAATGAAGAAAGCAAACTCACAGATAAAGTAGGAGAAAGAACTTTATACGCCTATACAGGTCTATATAGGTCTTTAAGAATAGGCAAATTGAATTCTTTAAATATATACATAATTGTAAGAACAGGCTAGATCTTCATTGTCCAGTAGAATGGTTAATAAAACAAATTAAAATAAAATAAAAAATCCAATGCATTAATTGCGTAGGCCACATTTCAAGTAGTTAAGAGCCACAAATGGTTAAGGGCTATGGTAATGGACAGCACAGGTATAAGATACTATCATCCTAGAAAATTCCTTGTGGCAGAACTGGTCTAGGCTGTGCCTAGAATGCTTAAAAAATTTTTATTTTTTTTTTGGGGGGGGGGGTACCAGGATTGAACGAAGGGGAGTTTAACAACCGAGCTACATCGCCAGCCTTTTTATTTTTTATTTTGAGACAGGGCCTCACTAAGTTACGTAGGGCCTTGCTAATTTACTGAGGCTGGCTTTGAACTTGCAATGCTCTTTCGTAAGCCTCCTGAGTCACTAGGATTATAGGTGTGCGCTACTGTGCCCAATCAACAAATGCTTACATTATAAAAACATGATTTTCCTTACTTTTTGGTTATTCATACATTTATTTTTAAACTTTTCGTTCTTTTCACTTTATAAAACCTTGTTCTTCAGTTTCATATTTGCAGATGTTTTCATATTATAATATACATATAATTTCAAGAGATATAGATTGTACCTCTGTAGAACAAATAATTTAAAAATGTTTTACTTTGCACAAGACTTTTAAAACAATGTGTAGAATTGAACACAATGTATGTAAATATAATAAAAGTACTATAGTTTTGTATTCCTTAATGCAATTAAGTGCAAAAATGTATTTAACTTTTAAACATAAATTCAGAACATTATGGTTGAAAAACAGAAGTAAAGCTAATTCACCTGAATCAAATAGAGATATAGTGAAAAAAGCAAATTAATAGTTACAATGGTATAGCAATAAAATCATACAAAATGTTGATATAAAAATTTAAACACTACACTTAGAACAACTAATTAAATTAAAAACACTAAAATGTTCCTTTGAACAAAATAATATCTAATCTATTCTTTACAATTAAATGGCACAGAGGTTTCCAAGATGGCAGAATAGAGGAGGAAGTTGCTTGGATGGCTGCTCCATGGCATGAAATCAAGAAAGCAGATAGGCAGCTTCACAAGTGAGGTACTGGAAACCTTCAGTGACACTTAAGTCCACAAGGCAGAAACTGTACTGCCTCAGATCCATACCATTAGATGGGTGGTACACAAACAGCATGCAAAAGCAAAGGAACAAACTGCCCCAAACAAACCAAGATACTCCAGTAATAAAATCCACTGATACCACAGTGGAAAAAATGCCAGAGTTTAGAATGTATATAGTTAGACTAATTTGCCAGGTAAAGTATGGTATAAGGAATGAAATTAGAGAGAAAATGTAAGTGAAAGATCAGTTCAATAAAGAGGCAGAGATTCTGACAAAACACAAAACAAGCAAACAAACAAACAAAAACCAAGCAGAAATCCTCCAAGTGAAGGCATCAATAAGCCAAATTAAAAATTCAAATGAAAGCATCACCAACAAACTAGATTATTTGGAAGACAGTTTCAGGCGACGAAGACAAACTATATATTTTAATAACAAAATTGACTGTGGAGAAAAGATGTTAAGAGACCATGAACAGAACTTGCAAGAAATATGGGAAAACCTAAAAAGACCAAATTCAAGATTTACTGAAGTAAATGAAGGTTCAGAGATACAAATGAAAAGAATACACAATTTTTTCAATGAAATAATACCTGAAAATTTCCCAAACCTAAAGAATGAAATGAAAACAAATACAGGAGACTCCCAAGACCCCAAATATACAAAATTACAATAGACAACAAGGCACATTATTATGAAAATGCTTAACATTCAGAGTAAGAATAGAATTTTAAAGCTTGCCAGAAAAAAATGACAGGTAACATTTAGAGGGAAACCAATCCAGGTCTCAGCTGGTCTCTCAACCCAGACTTTCAAAGCTAGAAGGTCTTGCAATAATTTTTTCCAAGCGCTGAAATAAAATGGATACCAGCCAAGAATACTATACCCAGCAAATTTAAGCTTCAGAATTGATGAAATAAAAATCTTCCATGAGTTCCGCTCCAGAGTTCCTGTCAACCTGGAGGAAATGCAAGAGAGGGCCCAAAACTGCCCGCAGGAACCAACATGGGAGCCCAGCCAAGGGCAGATCTGAGATGAGACTGCTAGCCGCCAGCCACAGGGGAGCCCACACTCAAGGTAAGGGTCCCACATAGAGACTCCTGTGTGAGACCCTGCCTAAGTGTGGCCTGGGCCCGCCCCCAGATCTGCTCCCAAGTTCCTGCCCAATCGGCGGGAATGCAACAGAGGAACCCCAGATCTGCTCCAGAGTTCCTGCCCAATCAGCAGGAGTGCAACAGAGGGCCCACCATGCAAGCCCAGGCAAGGGCAGACCCAAGACTGCTAGCCGTCAGCCACAGGGGAGCCCACACCCACGGTAAGTGGCCCACAGAGACCAATGCGTGAGACTCTACCTAAGTGAGGCCTGGGACTGCCCCCAGGTCTGCTCCAGAGTGCCTGCCGACCCAGCAGGAGCACAAGAGAGGGCCCCAAACCGCCTTCAGGGACCATCTAGGGAGCCCAGCCAAGGCCACTCCCATTGCCCTCTTGAGGTACTTCCATTACCACCTCCATCAACTTTAGTGGCAGTAGTGTCCATCTGAGGATACCTGCTGGGGACTGGAAGTAACTCCAAGGTGAGGTACAGGTAACCTGTAGAGTCAATACAAGATTATAGGATAGAAATCACAATATCTCAGATCGGCACTGCAAGAAAGGAAGGTACATAATCAACATGAAAAAACAAGGAAAGAAAGTGCCCCAAATAAACCTTGATACCACAGTAATAGAATCCATTGACAGCACAGTTGATGAAATGTCAGAGAAAGAATTCAGAATGCACATAATTAAAATGATCTGCAAATTAAAGAATGACATAAGTG
The DNA here is from genome assembly GCA_004024805.1 of Geosciurus inauris. Taxonomy (NCBI): domain Eukaryota; kingdom Metazoa; phylum Chordata; class Mammalia; order Rodentia; family Sciuridae; genus Geosciurus; species Geosciurus inauris. Next base: position 117,426 of record PVHX01004304.1, on the reverse strand, counting down.
AGCAAATACAGGCAAAAAGTGATCAATCCAACAAAGAAATAGGAGAGCAAATAAAGGCAACCATTGATCACTCTAACAGAGATAGGAGAGCAAATACAGGTAGCAAAAGAATACTTTAAGAAAGAGCTAGAGATTGTGAAAAAAAAAATCAGAAATTATTGAAATAAAGGAAACAATAAACCAAATAAAAAACTCAATAGAAAGCATCACCAGCAGACTAGATCACCTGGAAGACAGAACCTCAGATAATGAAGATAAAATATACAATCTTGAAAATAAACTTGACCATACAGTGAAGATGGTGACAAATCATGAACAGAACATACAAGAATAGTGGGACAGCATCAAAAGACCAAATCTAAGATTTATTGGGATAGAAGAAGGCACAGAATTTCAAACCAAAGGAATGCACAATCTCTTCAATGAAATAATATTAGAAAATTTCCCAAACATGAAAAATGAATTGGAAAATCAAATACAAGAGGCTTACATGACACCAAATGTACAAAATTACAACAGATCTACACCAAGGCATATTATCATAAAAATGCCCAGCATACAGAATAAGCATAGAATTTTAAAGGCTGCAAGAGAGAGGAAGCAGATTACATATAAGGGGAGACCAATTCAGATCTCAGCAGAATTTTCAACCCAGACCCTAAAAGCCAGGAGATCATGGAACAGCATATAACAAGCTCTGAAAGAAAATGGATGCCAACCAATAATCTTATAAACAGCAAAATTGAGTTTCACATTTGATGATGAAATAAAAATCTTCCACAATAAACAAAAGTTAAAAGAATTTACAGCAAGAAAGCCTGCACTACACAACATTCTTGGCAAAATATTCCATGAGGAGGAAATGACAACCAAAAAATTACAATATACAAAGAAAGGAACTACACTAAAAAAAGGGGGGAGGGGTGCCAAGCAAAGGAGAAAACAAGTCAAAGTAAAAACCAAAAATGAACCAAAATTACTGGAACTACAAATCATATTTCAATAATAACCCTGACTATGAATGTCCTAAATGCACCAGTTAAAGGATATAGGTTGACAAACTAGATTGAAAAAAAAAAGACCCAACAATATGTTGCCATCAAGAGACTCATCTCACAGGAAAAGATATCCACAGACTGAAAGTGAAAGGGTAAGAAAAAACATATCACTCACATGGACCCTGCAAACAAACAGGAGTTTCCATCCTTGCATCAGATAAAGTGGACTTCAAACAAAAGATGGTGAAAAGGGATAAAGAAGGACATCTTATACTTCTTAAGGGAATTATACATCAACAAGACATAACAATTATAAATATCTATGCCCCAAACAATGGGGATTCTATGTATATCAAACACATCCTTCTCAAATACAAGAATCAAATACACCACAACACAATAATACTGGGTGACTTTAACACAGCTATCTCACCATTGGATAGATCTTCCAAACAAAAACTGAACAAATAAACCATGGAACTCAATAAAACTATAAATAATTTAGACCTAACAGACATATATAGAGTGTTCCATCCATCAATGTGCGAATACACTTTTTTTCTAGCAGCACATGGATCCTTTTCCAAAATAGATCATGTTATGTCACAAAGCCAGTCTTAGCAAGTACAAAAAACCAGAGATACTATCCTGCATCCTATCTGACCACAATGAAAGTAAAAGTCAACAAATAAATGACTTGACTCTTCATCTCAAAGCCTTAGAAAAAGAACAAACCAACACCAAATGAAGTAGAAGACGGGAAATAATTAAAATCAGGGTGGCACAAGCCTGTAATCCCAGCACTTAGGGAGGCTGAGACAAGAGAATTGCGAGTTCAAAGCCAGCCTCAGCAACAGCGAGGCACTAAGCAACTCAGTGAGACCCTGTCCCTACATAAAACACAAAATAGGGCTGGGGATGTGGTTCAGTGGTCGAGTGCCTCTGAGTTCAATCTCCAGTACCAATAAATAAATAAATAAATAAATAGATAGATAGATAAATAAATAAATAAATAAATAAATAAATAAAATCAGGGCTGAAATCAATGAAATTGAAACAAAAGAAACAATTCAAAAAATTGACAAAACAAAAAGCTGGTTCTTTGAAAAAATAAACAAAATTGACAAACCCTTAGCCACTCTAACAAAAAAGAGAAAACTCAAATTACTAAAATTCATGATGAAAAAGGAAATATCACAACAGACACTACTGAAATACAGAGAATAATTAGAAACTATTTTGAAAATTCATACTGCAGTAAAATAGAAAATTCTGAAGACATCAACAAATTTCTAGAGGCATATATCCTACACAAACTGAACCAAGAGGTCATACACAAACAGATCAATTTCAAGTAAGGAAACAGAAGATGCCATCAAGAGCCTGCCAACCAAGAAAAGCCCAGGCCAGATGAATTCAGCTGAGTTCTCCAAGACCTTCAAAGAAGAATTAATATCAATACTCCTCAAACTATTACATGAAATAGAAAAGGAGGGAACCCTTCCAAACTCGTTCTCAGGGTGATACTTGCCCTGATTCCAAAACCAGACAGAAAAATTTCAGAACAATATCCCTGATGAACATAGATGCAAAAATTCTCAATAAAATTCTCGCAAATTGGGGCTGGGGTTGTGGTTCAGTGGTTGAGCACTTACCTCACATGTGTGAGGCCCTGGGTTCGATCCTCAGCACCACATAAAATAAATAAAAGTATTGTGTTCATCTACAACTAAAAAAATATTAAAAAAAAAATTCTGGCAAATCGCATATAAAACCGTATCAAAAAAATAGTGCACCATGATCAAGTGAGGTTCATTCCAGGGATGCAAGGTTGGTTCAACATATGGAAATCAATTCATGTAATCCATCACATCAATAATTTTATCAATTGATGCAGAGAAAGCATTTGACAAAATACAGCACCCTTCTATGTTCAAAACACTAGAAAAACTAGGGATAGTAGGAACACACCTCAACTTTGTAAAAGCTATCTATGCTAATCCCAAGGCCAACATCATCCTAAATGGACAAAAATTGGAAGCATTCCCTCTAAAAACAGGAACAAGACAGGGAAGCCCTCTTTCAGCACTGCTATTCAACATAGTCCTTGAAACACTAGCCAGAGCAATTAGATGAAAGAAATTAAAGGGATACGAATAGGAAAAGAAGAACTCAAACTATCATTATTTACAGATGACATGATTCTATACTTACAGGATCCAAAAAATTCTTCCATAAAACTTCTAGAATTAAAAAAGAATTCAGCAAAGTAGCAGGATATAAAATCAACACCCATAAATCAATTGCATTTCTATACATCAGTGATAAACCCTCTGAAAGAGAAATTAGGAAAACTACCCCATTCACAATAGCCTCAAAAAAAATAAAATAAAATACTTGGGAATCAATTTAACAAAAGAGGTGAAAGACCTCTACAATGCAAACTATAAGATGCTGAAGAAAGAAATTGAAGGCCTTAGAAGATGGAATAATCTCCCATGCTCCTGGATAGGCAGAATCAATATTGTCAAAATGGCCATACTACCCAAAGCACTATATAGATTCAATGCAATTCCAATTAAAATTCCAACGTCATTCCTTATAAAAACAGAAAAGGCAATCATGAAATGCATTTGGAAGAATAAGAGACCCAGAATAGTCAAAGCAATCCTTAGCAAGAAGAGTGAAGCAGGAGGCATCACAATACCAGATCTTAAATTATACTACAACGCTATAGTAACAAAAACGGCATGGTACTGGCACCAAAATAGACATGTAGACCAATGGTATAGAATAGAAGACACAGAGACGAACCCACTTAAATACAGTTATCTTATACTAGACAAAGGAGTCAAACACGTACACTGGAGAAATGATAGCTTCTTCAACAAATGGTGCTGGGAAAACTGGAAATCCATATGCAGCAAAATGAAACTAAACCCCTATCTCTCACCATGTACAAAATTCAACTCAAAGTGGATTAAGGACCTGGGCATTAGACCAGAGACCCTACACCTAATAGAAGAAAAAGAATGCCCAAATCTTTATCTGTTGAATGATGAACAGAAGAAATCAGAAATGAAATTAAAAAAAATACTTAGAGGCAAATGAGAACAGTGATACAACATATAAAAATCTTTGGGACACTATGAAGGCAGTGCAAAGAGGAAAGTTCAATGAATTGACCTCATTTCATTAAAAGAATAGAAAGTCAATGAGTAAATGACCTAACATTATATCTCAAAGCCCTAGAAAAAGAAGAACAAATCAACATCAAAGGCAGAAGACAGGAAATAATTAAAATCAGAGTTGAAATCAATGAAATGGAAACAAAAGAAATAATCTAAAAAATTGACAAAACAAAAAAGTTGGTTCTTTGAAAAAAAAACAATAAAATTGATAAACCCTTAGATAACAAAGACAGAGAAACTCAAATTACTAAAATTTATGATGAGAAAATAAATATCACAATGGACATTACTAAAATACAGATGATAACATTTTGAAAATTCATACTCCAATACAATAGAAAATCTTGAAAAATTTCTAGAGACACATGACCTACCCAAATTGAATCAGGATGACACAGAAAATTTAAATCAATTTCAAGCAATGTAATTGAAGATGCCATTAAAAGCCTACAAAGAAAGAAAAGCCCATGACCAGCTGGATTCTCAGCTGAGTTCTTAAGACCTTCAAAGAACTAACACCAATGCTCCTCAAATTATTCCTTGAAACAGAAAAGGAGGGAACCCTTCCAAACTCCTCCTAAGAAGCTAGTATCACTCAGATACCAAAATGAGACAGGCACATGAGGAAAGAAAATTCCAGACCAATATCTCTGATAACGTAGATGTAAAAATTACTAATAAAATACTGGCAAATTGTATGCAAAAACATATTAAAAAGATAGTGTACCACAATCAAGTGGGGTTCACCCCAGAGATGCAAAGTTAGTTCAACATACGGAAATCAATAAATGTAATTCATCACATCAATCAATTTAAAGACAAGAATCACATGTTTATCTCGATAGATGCAGAAAAAGCAAGTGACAAAATACAGCAACCATTCATGCTCAGAACACTAGAAAAACTTTGGACAGTAGGAACATACCTCAACATTATAAAAGCTATACATCCTAAACCCAAGGCTAACATTTCTAAATGGAGAAAAATTGAAAGCATTTCCTCTAAAAACTGGAACAAGACAGTGATTCCCTCTTATTCCACTTCTAATTCAATATAGTCCTGGAAACTCTAGTCAGAGCAATTAGTGAAAGAAATTAAAGGGACACAGGAAAATAAGAACTTAAACTATCCCTATTTGCTGATGACATGATTCTATATTTAGAAGACCCCAAAATTTCCACAAACTTCTAGAACTCATAAACAAATTCAGCAAAGCAGCAGGATATAAAATTAACACTCATAAATCAATTGTGTTCCTATACATCAGTGAAAGTGAAATTAGGAAGACCATCCCATTCACAATAGCCTCAAATAAAATAAAATAGTTGGGAATCAATCTAATAAGAAGAAACATGTCTAATAAACGAGGTAAAAGACCTCGGTGATGAAAACTATAGAACTTTAAAGAAAGAAACTGAAGAAGACCTTAGAAGATAGAAAGATCTCCTATGCTCTTTGATAGGCAGAATTAGTATGTCAAAATGGTCATACTACCAAAAGTGCTATACAGATCAATGCATTTCCTATTAAAATCCCAATGGCATTCTTCATAGAAATAGAAAAAGCAGTTATGAAATTCATTTTGAAAAATAAAGAGACCCAAAATAGCCAAAGAAATCCTTAGCAAGAAAAGTGAAGCAGGAGGCATCACAATACCAGACCTATACTAGAGAGGCATAGTAACAAAAATGGCATAGTACTGGCACCAATACAGACATGAAGGTGTCCTTCAACAGATGAATGGATAAAGAAAATGTGGCACTTATACATGATGGAGTATTATGCAGCCAGAAAGCAGAATATAATTATGGCATTTGCTAGTAAATGGATGGAACTGGAGACTGTCATGCTAAGTAAAATAAGCCAATCCCCTCAAACCAAAGGCTGAATGTTCTCTCTGAAATGCAGTTGCTGACTCACAACAGGTGGTGGTGGTGGTGGGGATGTGGATCTTCACTGCACTGGGGGGGCGAATGGGGGAATGGAAGTGGGATTGGAATGGGAAAGACAGAATGAATCGGTTATAACTTTCTATGTTCATGTATGAATACATGACTAGTGTAACTCCACATCATGTATAACCACAAAAATGGGACATTATACTCCATGTATGTATATGTTAAAATACATTCTGTTATGTATAACTAAAAATAAAAAATTAAATGACCTAATTAAAAATTATTTATACATTAAACACACATCACACTGTAATTAACAACAAATACATTTCTGAATATGTAGCAAGGATAGAATACAAACTGTCCTATGTAAATCGTAAGAAATTTGTAAGTGATTGGAAGTGCTATGAGGTCAATACACATTTTACAAAGAGAAAATATAAACTAATATGCCTTACAAATCGCTCTATAAATTATTAGTTTTTTATTAGTGATGTAATCATTTTACACAATAGCTATTTTGTAATTTTTATACATTATTTTCAATAACTGCTGTATTTTATTTTCAAATTTGGAGTTTCTGCTATTTTTCTTCATTTTAAAGACAATTATTTTAAATTCACTAATTTCTATAAGGCTACTTTAGAGACAAACTTCTTTGTATCATATCTCTTTTGGCTAAATAATTGTTTTCAACATATCAATCTTTAAAAATGTTTTAAGAAAGTTTGATATTAAAACCTAAGTAAGGTCATGTGCCCAATGTAATGTCATTTCTTCCAGTAATAGACCACATTTACCATGGTGGTCCCATAAATGATATTGCCTAGTGACGTCTTAGCCATCTTAGTTTGTGTAAACACATTCTATGATGTTCACAAAATGAATAAATCACTTAACTATGTATTTATCAAAACATATCCTTGTTAAGTCACCTGTGATGACTGCAATCACAAATGAGGACAGACAAGAGTAGAAGTTAAGAAAGACAATAATGTAGGTTTCTTAAGAATATTCTAATGTAACAACCAAAGAAAGTTTAAGCAATAAAAGCCAAAAACAAAAAGTAAAGCTTTAAAAAAAATTTCTACTCAAAACACCAAATAAAACATGCATCAAATTATGATCTTTACTAAATTAACTAGATAAGAATTTCCCATTGTTTGGAGTCACAAATTACTTCCCTTAACCACCCCCATCAATACATAAATACACCCAAATTATCATTAGATTACAAATTCCAAAATGTCATAATGTCTATATACTCAGATTCACAGTTTCTGGACTTATTTTTCCACCACTTAAACTGTGAATCATTGCAATCATGTGAGAGTGTTTGTTCAACTCTTCTTGTTGAAGTTTCACCAAATTTTCTTTCTCTTCCAAACGACCTTCTAATTGGGCTTTTTGAACCTCTAGAGAGGAAGCCTATGGAATTGGGAAAGGGAGAAGGAGAAATGAAAAATTGAGAAGAAAAATAACTCAGTATGCTTTCTTTCAGGTATTTTAAATCCTTTATTTTTCATTTGTAAGACAACCATTTCAAGATAACAATATAATATGTATTATATTTTAGTTAAATTATATGATAAAGATAAGTAATAATATAATGCAAATTAGAAAGATACTTTCAACTGTCTTTTTAAGTCAATAGCTAGCAGCTAAAATTTTGCAGAAACTACTATATATTACTATATTGACAATTACTAAAAATTGCATTAAAGCAGACCACAAAAAAATGTAAAAGTGGTATTTAAATTATATGCCTCTTTTATTACTCATGGTCTATAATCGTTTAGTCTTTTAATCCTGGTCTGTTTGTATCTTGTTGGTAGTATAATGGGCCAGAAAGCATAATTCATGGCTACCACTCAAGATGGGTGATCATAATATAGAAAGAGCACTATTTTTATATTTAGAAGATATGTTCATTATTGTGTTTATTAACTGTTACTTCAGACTTCATTTGTAAGTTGCAATGTAATAATACTTAGGTATTAGTACAATATTTATTAATGTAAAGATAAGAAAAATGTTTTGAGTTCTTTGCAAATTACCAAGTTCTAAACAGCTATGAAGGAAAATTATTATTACCATCAAAAGCAGAAATGTAACTATATACTTGTACATAGCTACTTGCATATGACATCAAGGACTAGGAATCCCTTTCTGTATTCTTTGAACACCTAAAAGCTGTTAAGTACTGGCATACAGTATATATTATAATAAATGTTAAACAATTATGAAAAACAGGGTAATCATATTGTGAGAGAGCCCTCATAACAAATGATAGTCAAATGGCTTTCAGATCCTAATACCTTTTAACAAAATTACTAATAAAACAACATAAGTTTGCCCAAATTCACCCTTTTCAAATGAAACCTAACAGTCTTACCTTAATGCTCAACTCCTTTCTTATCTGTTCTGTTCTGTTTAATTCCTTCCTAAGGATACCAATGGATTCTTCCTTATCTTCCCTTTCCTTTTGTAAGACTTTAATCTTTTCTTCTTGTGCTTTTGTTTTTTGATGCAAATCTTAAAACAAATAAACAGCCAGCTATGTAGTCAGTGATCTTATACTGCATATTATCCTAAAAAGCTTTAGTAGCTACTATAACAGCAAAAAAGGGGGGGGCAATAAAAGGCAATGAGGAAGATGAAGAAATATCTTGCTGCAAATACATGTCTTACAGAAATATGCTGAATAAAAAATACAATGAAACTCTTCCACTATGCAAGTATACCACAGAAGTTACCAAGTCTTCATTCCATTGCTGGTGGCTTCTATTATAAATATAGTACATATCAAACACAGGAAGAACAACTCTCAGAGCTTATAGGTTAGGGAAAAAAAGAGCAAAAACTATGAAAAATTATATAGGTATGTTTCTGTACTCTGAGGCAAGTAAGTTAGAACAAAAATGTTTTTGTGGATCATTTTACGGATGCAGCATTAAGAAACTAGAAGCTGAAAGTTACCTAACAGTGCCACCTGCTGTTAAGTTTCTAAAAATTTTAAATGGCAATCATTTCTTCTATTCCTAGATTTCAAAAAATATATTGCGTTTTCAATTTGATCAAGCTAAGGAAACTGCTTCTATGAAATGATACAAAAAGAAATTATAAGTTGTTTAGAATCTCATTTAAGGTTTAAAAAAGTTGAGAAGCAAAAAATAATTAAAAAGTAAAGCAAGCCACACATGCTTTTTCTTCCAGTGCAAAACATTCTAAAAATAGACAATGTGTTAAACAAGAAGTTACTTACTTGCTAATTTACATTCTCTATCTACCAACTGGTTCTGGACTTCTTTTCTCTGTTCTTCTTTCTCTAGCAATTGGGCAATAGTTCTGAAGTTATAAAAGAAAAACCATTGGACCATATTATTTGTGACATTTTGTTCCCAACAAGTATTTCACCAGAAAACATCACAAGAACCACAATTACTTGTGAAATCTGCCAAATATATATTTGCTTTTGTATAATCCCAATCAGAATATAAAAAATATTAGAATAAAAACATTTTACTTTTCATTTTGTTGCTTGAGTGACTCATTCAACTTTTTCACTGTCTCAATTTGTTTATTCAGAGAATCACATGTGATCTGCAAGTCTTTATTCTTTTGTTCAGTAGTTTCATTCCTGAAATGACAATAAATTGGTAACTTTATGAAAGAAAACACAATGGGAGAACAATGTTAAGAGGAAGAATGTTATGAACAAACCGATTTCAATGAACTCTAAGAGAGTAAAGACATGTTCAGGCTGATTGATGCGGTTAGAAATTAATAAAAAATAGATATATGTGAGACAAGCTGGATACAGTGGCGCATGCCTATAATCCCAGTGGCTCAGGAGACTGAGGCAGGAGGATCTCAAGTTCAAAGCCAGCCTTAGCAATGGCAAGGAGGTGAGCAGCTCAGTGAGACCCTGTCTCTAAATAAAATACAAAATAGGACTGGGGATGTGGCTCAGTGGTTGAGTGCCCGAGTTCAATCCCTTGTATCAAAAAAAAAAAAGAAAAAAGAAAGAAAGAAAAAAAAAAAAGTGAGACATTATCATTATCCTTATTTATGGATACAGTTTTAGTTTACCTACTTGGCCAATGAAGAAGTTCTACTTTCGGGTGGACACAAATGGTCCCAGTGGAAAGATTAAAACAATCAATCAAAAACCCAAAACAAGGGCTCAGTGGCAGAGCGCTTGCCTCACATGTGTGAGGCACTGGGTTCGATTCTCAGCACCACATACAAAAAATAAATAAACAACATGAAGACACTGTGTCCATGTATAACTAAAAAATATTAAAAAAAAAAAAAACAAACAAAAACCCAAAACAAGAAAAATGGGTGGCACTGGCCAAAACTGGCCAACAGAAATATTTCGTTTGGAGTAACCCTCTATTGGAACCCCTTTCACTCTGTGAGAACTGTTTATTTTCCTTTTGCTTGAATAAATCTTATTCTTTCACACTCAAAAACAAACAAAATCCATCTGTCCATCATACAGTTCTTACCAATCTGAATTTGAACACTTTTATAGAATTTGAATACCTTTAGATAGTCCTGATAATTAAAAGTGATCACTCCCCAGCTAGCTTCCCTTGTTACATGATTGGCCATTGAAGTTTTACTTTTGGTGGACAGAAGGTCACAGAAACCATGTATTTCTTTTGAACTACTACTTACTTATTCTCTACATTTACTGGCCAAAGTCTTATATATTACTATATTAACAAAGAGTGTATGTTATCAGTGGTGCCTCAGAAGTTGTTGGGGGAAATACCTTGTTTAGAAATCAATTTGTTATCACAAATATTCTAGATGCTATTCATTTTCCACCATCTATTTTTATTGATGGACAATAAATGAATCTTGCAAAGTTAGAAATTTCGACATCTGTACTGACACAATTAAAAAAATTAAAACAATAAAAGAGTTCCTCAGAGTGTTTTCATTTTTATTGGTTGCTAGAATATACATAATAGTTCCTGGTCTTCCTTGAAATTCAGAAGTTTTATATGACCATAGATCTCTAGAAGTACTTATAGGTGAATTGCTGTGTATAACCTTTTTGGATATAAATCTGGAAATATCTACCAAAATTTTAAAATGTACATACTCTTTAATCCAGTAACTCACCTAGAACTTATTCTACAGATCTTTAGTCATACATGTAAATACATATAATTTAAGGTCATTAAGAGATGAATTAAACACTAAACTAAATCTCTGCACTATTGAGGTCAAATGTTAGGAAACTGCCAACCTACAACTACTTTTTGACCTGCAGAAAGGAAATTTCGTATGGTTTGACATATGATAATTTTGACAAATAAGTTTATTCAACAATTATTGAGGTGCTTAATTATATATGCATCAAGCACCAGTTTAGGCTATACGGATTTGACAGTGATAAAAACAAATTTATTCTTGTGGAGCTTACATCCCATGATTGGTGACTATATGAATAAAAGCAGCAAAGTTAACTGGAAAGAAATACACTTATATTTCTAACTTTTCTAATGAGTTTGAGGAAGCAAAAGCCCATTTCATTATGACTTAAGTTTCTTGATAACTACTTATTTTATGGTGCTAGGGTCACAGAAAAAAATGCAGTGTGTTCATTCTAGGTTGTAACCTCACAGAAACCTTAACTTTATTTACCTCTGAAGAAGTTCCATGTAGGATTTTGTCAGTATTTCATGTTCTTCAGCCACAGACTCTAACTTCCTATTATGCTGAAAGAGATGCTCAATATCACTTTGGGCTCTTTCTGACTCAAGTTGCTGTGACTTCAACAACACACTAAGCTCTTCATTTTTTCTTTCAACTTCTCTCAACATACCAGCAAGTGTTCGTGCCTTAAAAGAAAAAAGAGTATAGACTTTTCCACTATCGTTTATACATAATTATGTATCATCTATAACAACACTCCAGTTAACAAATCACATGTACAATGAGGTCCATAAGAATTTATACATAGGAATTCAACAATAAGAATTTATTCTAAATTATGGCATTTGCAGGTAAACGGATGGAGTTGGAGAATATTATGCTAAGTGAAGTAAGCCAATCCCAAAAAACCAAAGGTCAAATGTTCTCTCTGATTAGTGGATGCTGATCCATAATGGGGGAGGGGCATGAGAAAAATGGAGGAACTTTGGTCAAAGGGGAGGGAGAGGAGGAGAGGAGACATGGGGACAGAAAAGATGGTGGAATGAGATGGACATCAATGCTCGTGGTACATATATGACTGCATATATGGTGTGACTCTACATCATGTACAACCAGAGAAATGAAAAGTCGTGCTCCATTTGTGTACAATGAATCAAAATGCATTCTGCTATCACGTATACCTAATTAGAATAAATTAAAAAAATTTTATTCTAGATATCTGTAGAAATACATGTAAGTACATATAATTTAAGACCATTAAGAGATTAATTAAACACCAACAACCAAATCTCTGTGCTGTTAGGTTAAATGTTATGAAACTGCCAATATACAACTACTTTTTGACCTGCGGAAAGGACCAATTGACATGGTTCAACTTACTAAATGTGACAACTAAGTTCATTCAACTATTATATTGCTTAGTTATATTGTAGCCATCCTAGCTTATGTAAATATATTCTATGATGTTAGTACAAGGTTGGAATTGTCTAATGATACATTTTGAAGAATGTATCCCTATCCTTAATTCAGGCATAAATGCAATATGAGCACATATTATATATATTTCATGATGTAAGAGATTTACCCATTATCAAATAGGTCAGCATCTACTGACTATGGAGAATTGCATTAATCATATACAGTTATTACTTAACTGTATTTTTAATAAATAAGATACAAGTTGAGTATCCCTATCCCCAATCTTGGGATAAAAGTGTTTCAGATTTCAGATTCTTTAGAATTCTGGATTATGTATATATACATAATGAGGTATATTGAGGATAGGACCCTATCTAAACACAAAATTCATTTCTTTCAAACACACCTTACATAGATACCCTGAAGGCAGTTTTATATAATATTTCAACAATTTTGTATACAAAACAGTTTCATGTTATGAAATTTCTCTTTGGATTTTAAAGCATTTTGGATTTCAGAATTTTGTATTAGGAATGCTCAACTATATTATTATAGTTTTATATTTAGTAAGTCATTCTCACAAAAACAATCTCAGATGACCAGATTAATGGAAATGAACAAAAATTTAACATAAAAGTAGCTGTACCTACAATTAAAGGACAGTCATCAACAATAAATTACTAGTTTGCAAACATCGGTTTTTCCATTTCATGTAAGAATTAAGAATAAGATCTTAATTATATCACAGATCCTTAATACTTAAAATTAAGGTGGCATACATGGGGAACACAGTGATATTTCATAAGTGACATGAAACATTAAAGAAAAATAAAAATAACTAAAATGAGAAGTGGATTTTCCCTACCCTTTAGCCTTCAAAATACTATTTATTTTTAAATGCCAAATGAAAATCTAAGCTCCACTCTTGTTTTTATGACATAAACTATAAAGAAGTAATATCAGTGTTATTTTTATGAGAAGCATTTCTAGTACATGGATAAAATATTAAATTTTCTAATAAAATGTAAGACATGTCCAATAGAATATAAGAATGTGCTAGGAGAAATGGTAGAAACAAATTATTTCAATATCATTAACTTTTTTTTGGAATTTCAGTGAAGTTCAATGTACCAGTCAAGACAAATAAAGCCATGTTAAAATAAGAAACAAACAAACAAAACAGACAAAAAAACAAAAACCAAAACTTACATTTCTTTATATTTTTTAGAATGTCTTTAAAGATTTTAAAGGTATTTAGGTGTCATTGCTTTTAATGACTCTTTCAAAATCCAAATAATTATAATTCATTACAAATGAAATTAAGTCATATAGATTTGTTTGTATCTGATGGGAATTTCATATTACTAAATTAAACTCTCACCTATAAGGTATACATCTTATATACATTTGTATATAGCCAGTAACAAATTTACCAAACATCTACTGTAGGCCAAGTATGTGCTATGGCTTGGAGGTGCACAAAATCTCTAATGTCACAAGTAGGGGTGGGATAACACTATTTTCACAGAGTGTAAGAAACATTATGAGATAACCACAGCATTAATAGTGAAAGAACAGCCAAACACATGAATGGGTTGGAGAAGACCATAGCAGTCTTCTGGAAACAGAGGTATTTAAATTGAAATCTGAAAACTGTAAGGAGTTAGGCAAAGAAAGAGAAGTTATTCTAGACAGGTGGCAGAAATTATAAAGAAAAGCAAACACAAAAATATGACAATTTTCAGAAAATGCAAAATATTCGAATATGGCTGACTACACTGAATAAGCAGAAGTGCTATATATGATTAGGAAGTAGTTGGAATTTTTGTATACCAAACAAAAAACTTTCAATATTTTAAGAGCAACAGCAGCTACTATGAAGGATATTCAGCACAGAAGGGATAGGATCAGATTATTGCCTCAGAGATCTCTAGGGGTAGGGGTGAGGAAGGGCAGAACCAAACAAGGAAACAACTTTGGCTAAAGTGTAGATGATGCCTTCCTTCAAGGCAAGACGACTCATTAGAGGCTCGGTTGTGAATCATATGAATAAGAAAAAGGATCTGACCTATAGAAAACAGAATTAGGAACAGAGATAAGGCAGAAAAGAGTAATTTTTAGAAGGTGGAATGAATGCATAGGACTTGGTGAGCAATTCATTATAGGATGGAAACTGTTACTTTTTAGATTTTTTAAAGTTTTATTTGGAAAACTAAGAACAGCAGAGGGAATACATAAAAAAAAAAGTTTTTTAAAAGGGAAAGGTGATTAATTCACTACTAGTTATGGAGAGTTTGAAGTATTTGCTATACACTTAAATGTACCTGTATAGGAGGCATTTAGAGAGCAGGAAAAGTCTGTTTGACACAAATTGGGAACACTAACATTTTAATAATGGTTGAAACCATAAAATACACAAAGAATATCAGTTAGGTAGAAAAACCAAACCAGAAGATAGACTTAACCATAATTAAAAGGAAGAGAGTTTCAAAATGGAGTAAATGCATCAAATACTCAGGCAAATACATTTTGGTTATAGTAATGAAGTATAACTAATATTGTGCATATGTTTTACTTCATTCATTAAATTTTCTACTAATCAGACATGTCTTTATATTGTACACACCTCTGTTTCAGCTTGAGTTCTTTGACAGCGATACTGTGCAATCAGTCTATCAGCTTGTGCAAGAGCTAGAGCTTTGGCTTCCAAGAGATCTTGTAATCTGCTTTCTTTGGACTATTATAAAAACATCCATTAATTTTTGTGATTTTCCAAAAACATTTATTAAAACTTTTTAGAAAGTTAAAATAAGCTTATACTCACAGCCAATGTGGAGAGTTTCATCTCATAAACATCCATTATGTCAGATATTCTAACATCATTAATCTGATCCTTTACCTAAGTTTTTAGAGTCAAAAATTGGAAAATTATAATATGACAGAAATGATAAAATAAAACAAATACCTACTTTGCAACTAATTCATTAAAACTTAATGATGAGTAACAAAGGAAAATAAAAGAATGTTATATCAAGTGGGTCACAAATATTTCGCTAATAACTGGGGTTGTGAGGAGGAAGGATTTGATAAGATTATGGCAACTTTAAAACTATTTCTTAAGCTGGCTGGATCGGTAGAAAGAGGACTAGAAAAGATTGATAGTAGTATTAATATATGTTGGTATTTTATGACTGATTTTTCTTCCTTTTCAAAATTTCCAGAATAGTATACTTTTTATGTTAAAAGATAAAAGTTTCAGTGGTGAAATGTGCATCTAAAGTTATTTAAATAAATGTTATAATTAGAGCTAACATTTAGCTGGTAGATACCAGGCATCATCCCATTTAATTGGTATCACTCACCATTACTCCAGACTGAAGTTTCTCTATTAATTCCTCAATGTTCAACCCAGGAACATTATCTTTCAAAAGGGGAGGAGTTAAACACTTTACTGATGTTGGAAAACTGTGATTTAATGATTGCAAAGACATTCTCCTGGGCATATGATCAGTTTCCTGTTGTCTATATGCATTATTTGCAGCTATACTTTCTCCAAGTCTGAATGAGAGTCAAAAAGAAAACAAAGTAATAACACAAATAAAACAAAAGTTAAAAAAAATTGGTGCATAATTAGGGAATCTTTTAGAATGGATTTTTTTTGTGAATAGAAATCTTCAAATCTTCTTGAAATAATCTTCTTGGAGAGCATGAAGAAACAGGGTTTTGGGAACTATCCTAAATTTACTAGAGGACTCCCTTTTCCACTTATTATCCTTTACTGTAATAAATTCGTCTTTGGAGGTACTGCAAAACTAGTTTGTGACTGTGCATTATTTGTAATGATTTACAAAATTATTGGTATTGTTCAAAGCAACCTTCATAACATGAGAGAGATCACCTGACCTTTATGTCCCCCTTTGATCTTTGTTTTTACTCTGTGCTCACCAACTTGACTTCCATTCTGCCACTTAAAAGCCCATCTTATTCCTGTCTCAAGGCTTTGTGTGAGCTCCTCAGACAGGCCTTTGCTAATGCCTATGCAATATTAATATTAAACACTCCTCCTTCCCATAGCAAGGTGTACAAATTCTATCACAGCAAGAACCCAGTGCAATTTACTGCTATGCCCAAAATGTCTAGAAGGGACTGGTACACAGTCATAATAGGCCCTTACCAAATGTTTGTTAAATGTTTAAATTCATCTTATTAAATTTTCCAAGATAATGTCAAGTAAGGACAGTAAATATTAAATATAAATGAATGTTTTGAGAAAATTATCTACAACACAAGGATGATCAAACAATGAAAATGGTACTGAAGGCCTCATGCACAGAGGAAGAGGATCACATGCCCAGGTTCACTGTGAATGCAGTCTTCCTTCTGAAGCTTTAGAAATTTTTAAATACTAAGATTAACACCACAAAAGGAACGAAGCTACCACCAAATGGAGCTGCTACATTTACAGACCATTTGTATCTTGTAACTTCAGAAGTTTCCTATATGTCCATTTATTTGATAAGAATATTTATTATAAAATAGAGACATTTTCAGTTTTACATTTCATAGTTAACTTTTAATTTATGAGCACCTAAATTATTAATTCTGAAACTGGAATCATTAAGTCAGTTAACAGCATATACCTAGGTTAGCAAACTTATCTTTGCTACAACTACTCAACCCTGCAATTATAGAGTGAAAAGCAGCCAGAGACGACAAAGGTATGAAAATGAATGGGTGTGGTCTTGTTCTAATAAAATATTCATAAAAAATATTATATGCCACAGGTTTGCCATTGGCCCACTGGCAAACCTGTGGCATATAGGGAATGCCCTTTTACCAATGTTTCAACTTATTCAAACCTTTTATAAATTCACTTACACATATCAGTTAAGGTCTTAAAAATTTTAAAAATGGACCTTTAGTAGACATTTTGATGGTGACCATTTAGTTACAGAGAATTACTACCCAACACAACAATTCAAAAAGTTTTTAAACATCATTGCAAATATTCTCTTGTTATTTGAAATTGATGAGTATAGTGAAAAAATCTTCCCAGCCACCATCTATTCCATTTTCTAAAGCATAGAATTTTCTTTAGGAATCTTTACACTACTCTATCCAAATAACTTTTAATCCAGGTAGTTCTCACAACTAACCTCTTAGCAACGATCCAGATTTGGTCAATGATAGTTATGCTTATACTATTCACTTAAAACAATTAGAAAGGAAAAGTTCTTCCTACGAAGGAACTAATTGGTAGAATGCAAGCTTAAAAGTATCCTGAACCTACTACATTTTAAAAACAGGTAGTCAGAGACAAAGAAGGATGGTACCTGGATAACATATTTTACTTCATGGATCTAGTGTTCCCTTGATTGAGTAAATGTCTGCCCTTTATAGTTATAGGAATCAAAATTTTTTTCTCATCACTTGAAAGATTACTGACAATCACAATAAAATCCTCAATTCACTAATCTACTTATATTAAAGATTATTACACAAACAGTAGACATTTCAACAGCACAAGAGATACACTGCAAATGATCATAACTCACACCAATGCAGGAAAATCTGGCAGTGGAGCAGCTTCCAATAATATTCCCAATCCAGACTGTACTTGTTCTCTGTTATCTGATGTTAAAGCAAAAGCCAAAGGAGTAATCAAACGAGGATCCTAAACAAACCAGAAACCAGAAAATAAGAGGCAGAAAGAATAAATGATGTCAGGTCTTTACAGCAAAATGGCAAATTCTAAAAATGTTTCTATTTGATGTCTTAATGTATTAATAGACTACCTAGTTATAGCTATTTACATTTTAATGCAATCAATATGAATATTAGCTTAAAAAAATTTGTCAAAAGCTTGGGATGCTTTCCATTATGCCTATGAAAATTATATTTTGATGATTTTTAAAATATCATTCACACCTCACTAATGTTTACAATCACTGTTTGCTTTTTCTAATTACCATTTAATAAAAGAAAAATTAAAAATGGTTAATCATGTCTAAATTTGTAGTCATGAATTAAAAATTCAAAGGAACTCAAATCAAAAAATTTGTTTAATGATTGAAACAGTATATTAGTTCTCCATATTAGTAAATATTTTATATAGGTACTGTCAGCCCCAAATCATCCACTGTGAAAAACATCTCCTAAGAATCAACATAAAAATCACATTTTTGGACTCTGTTCTTTAAAAGACACATTGTTAATGAAGATATTAATATATAAATCCTTTATACTTAAGACGTTAGGTAACTTGTAGGTACTCAAGTATAATTCAGTGATACAGCACTGTTGTAACAGCAGGTCTTTAATTCCACAACCCTCAATGGAAACCTTCATACTTCTCCTAGAAAGGAGAATCAACTTTGCAGTTTGGAAAACTGAAGTACAGAGAAATGAAATTACTCACTCAAGCCTGCACCAACAACTGATACAGCCAAATTCTGAACCATCTCTCATGCTCTTACACAGAATACTCTCAAAGTGTATAAGTGGACCTGCCTGAAGTTTGTTTTGGCTTCTACCCTTTCTATACAGATATCTCTGCTAAGTTACTGTACTAATAATTCAGCATTAACAATAATAATTAAAGATTTTTGCTAAATATCTATAAATGACAGGTGTTATTAAAACAGACATTGTTAAACAAATCTTGCTCTAGGCCCCAGAAGACCAGATCAAGTAAGAATGTAGTCATTGTACTAAGTGTTACACAAACAAACTGAACTTTGATTTAGTCTTTTCAAATGCAAACAAAAAGATGTTTGTTTTAAACCTCTAAATTAAGTAACTGAAATAACCAATCTCTCTGTTTCTTGTTTCTGGACTTTTTAGAACTTTTTCTATCTAGAAAGCCAATGTCCCTTTGCCTAGCTCATAAGAAAACTTATTTTAATTGATAGAACGAGATGTTACCTGATTCTAGAACTGCAAATAAAAGGCCAATTAGATATTTAAACTAAATATGTTACTGTCTTCTGATAACATTTAGAGCTCTTATTCACCCACTAGTGCCTTGAAATCTGAGTCAGCTATTTCTGCACTCTCTCTCTAATCTTTTCTTTTTCACAATTGAGTTCTTTTCTTCCTGTTAGCTTTTCATTGCTGTGACCAAAAGATCTGATAAGAACAATTTAGAGGAGGAAAAGTTTATTTTGGATCATGGTTTCAGAGCGTCAGTCCATGGCCAACTCCATAGCTCTGGGCACAAGGTGAGGCAGAACATCATGGTCAAAGGGCATGGAAGTGGAAAGCAGCCCAGGACATGGCAACCAGGAGTCAGAGAAAGCTCTACTAAGCAGGGACAAAATATAAATATCAAAAGCAGGCTCCTAGTGACCTAACTCCTCCAGTCATACCTTACCTGCAACCACTGTATCAGTGTACTGATATGGTTCTGTATCAATTAGGTTGAAGTTCTCAGAACCCAATCATTTTACCACTGAACTTTCTTGCAGTCTCACACATGAGCTTTTTGGAGATACCTCATACCAAACCATAGCACAGACATTTCCCTATCCCCTTAGTATTCTCATCAACCCTAATCAAAATAAAAAACTCTAAAACAAACACAACTTTTCTAATTGCAACTGAAACACATGAAGAAACCCTCAAGCATGACAAAAGAAAAGAAAAGTATGAAGCAAAGAGTGTTGTTTTAATTAACATTCTATACATTAAAATCAGGAGCTCATAATGTTCAGTTTCTGGGAAAATATGTAAAGTGACAGTATAACGAGAATATTAAAATTACTGACAACAGTTAACTTTAAACTGTCTACTAGTGGCCAATTAAAAGAAATGTCCTTTAAAAACTTAGAATATTAAAATAAATATATTCATTAGATATCAGTTATATATGAATAAACTCCCATGCTTGAAAAGTTTAAACTCACCTGAAGGATTTTGTAGAAGCTTACTTCCATACCAGGAACCAACTGTTTAAGTTTGTTCATCAAATCAAGAGTTTTCAAAATTACATCAGCAGCAAGTTTGCTTTAAAAATAAGTCATATTTAAATTAAGATTAACGAAAAAAATTTCTTTAGGTCAAAGCTTCTTTCTGTTTGTAATTCTAAAGAAAATGAAACAAATAAAAGAAAAAACCAACCCCCAATTTTTTTTTAATGGAACTGGAAATTGAATCCAGGGCCTCATGCATCCTACACAAACACTCGACCACTAATCTACATCCCCTGCCCTACATCTTTGTTTTTAAAACTCAAGAAGATAAGGTGTTATTTCTGCTGGTAAGTAAAAGTATCAGAGATCGATATTCTTAAAATTCAAGACCCAAAGAGAACAAACTCGCGTCAATAATCTAAGTTAGATAGTGTTTCTTTTTTTATTCTCAAATACCAACATGCTTCAATTTTCTGCTTCTAGTAAGCAGTATGGGAACATGACCCATTTAATTCTTAGCTTTTCACTGAAATATAAATAGAAAGTAACATTAGGTAATAAAGAACACCCAATACAAAGTGAAAGAATTATACCAGGCCATGTTCTCTGCTCTGTACCTGAGAGTATAAAAAGTACAAAGAGATAATTTTCATTAGATGAACTTCATTCATGATGAGAAAGAAGCATGAAAGAATGTCTTATTACTATCAGTGAAATTCTACCTTTAACTGCAACTCCTGACATGCTAAAAGTCATTTTTGTCAAAAAACTTTCAGCAGTGATTCATTTTCTTAAAATAAAACGCCATTGTTTTCATACTTTTCATTAAACATAAAACCTAATGAACAAAGATGTTAAGTAATGATTGAGGTAATGTAAAAAAAAAAAAATCCAGAAAAGGAATGCTCAGGACCCTTAGCTAATCACATATACACATACACAAAACCCTAAACTATAAAACATAAAACCGCAGAAGTTAATAATTTTCTTCAGAAGTACACAATACATAAATTGTATGAAGTTTTTAAAAGAATTCATTGTGAAAAAGTATTTTAATTCTTTGCTATACCTTGAGTTAACTGAACATACACAAGGATGATGCTTAAAGATGAGCATCACATCTTTTGATTTTTACTGCAAATGACCACTTTGCAATATGAATTTCTTATACTCACCATAATTCAGAATCTGCTACCTTTGTTCCAAACCCCAGGTCAATTTTGCCATATGTAAACTGCTGTTCTATCAGAGTGGTACATTTGATAGTAGTAAGAATTTTTGCAACATGCATTTTTAGAGTATCATCTCCACAGAGAGGTTAAGTTTTGTTAAGACATAAATAATTCTCAATATACTTTATATTTGAGTAGTACTTTATAATATTTAGAATAATTTCATATGGATTATTTATCTCATCACTGCAATCCAGTATAATTACTATTATATTTGCTGAATGACAGAAAACTGTAACTGATTCTATTAAAGTGACTGGTAAGTGGCAAGTGAAGAACTCATACCAAGTTTCTGACTCAAAGGTAAAATAGAAAGGATCTCTCCACTGGATGTGCATATTTTGTTAGCAGAGATCACAATGTTTCAATAAATATTTATTTAATTAAGGGAAGTTATTTTTGTCCCTCAATTTTGCATATTGTAAATTACTGTGAATATCTACCATCAAAAAGAGTCTAAGTTATAATGTCATTCAATGAGAAGCCCTGACTAAATCAATTGTAAATATCTCTAAAGTCAAGCAGAATAAACATAAATCTGTATAGCAGTGGTTCTCAAATCTTGTGGCATATTATAATCCCCTAGACATATGAGACAAACAAAAAAATCAACACACAAAACATACAATCTCCACTAACCCTGAGGTTTCAAAATTACTTTGATTACATCAGATTCACTGGAAGGTTCTTGAATCTAAATTTTCTTGTTTTTCAAGTGATTCTAATACCAAACCAGAGTTAAGAGTTAGTGCTGGGTATAGTAGAATGAAACAGACATTATTACTTTATGTACATATATGAACTGCATGACCATTGTGATTCCACAACATGTACAAAAATGAGAAATTATACCCCATATATGTATGATATAAAGTGCATAAATGTATTCTACTGTTATGTATAACATATTAAAACAAATAAGAGTGCTGTAAAGTAAAAGGAAAATTTAAAAGAACAGCATCTCAGAGAAGATATTCTTAAATAGAGGTGAAATTTGCAGAACAAAGTTGAGCATATTCTTGTTCCTCTGAGATAACAATAAACCTGACCACGTAAATTAAGAAATCTATTTAGATATGGTAGTTCCTTGCTCATGGGGGAAGGGGCATTAAATAAATACTTAAAAAATTAGATTTGCACTTACTTAGCAACTCAGCTATCTAGAAAAAACAAACATAGGCAAAGAACTAAGAATAAATATGTAGAAGTTAGGTGTGAAAGTAACTGCACTCAAGTTTTTTTGTTTTTGTTTTTGTTTAAATTAAATAAAGTTGCGTTGATAAAGTTGTCTTCTTTATAACCAAGTGTGATGTTATCTTTATTACAAGTTTATGAAGGCTTTTATTTTAAAAATACATGATAAAAATAAAAGCTGGGCTAAAATCATGACAACTACATAAACAGTTCTTTACTGATACACTCCACTAATGACTGGCAGGACTAATACAGGGGCAACAATTAGCAATAAAAGCAAAAGAGTAGTAAGATAATTTTAGAATATATCTCCAAATCTCAATTTATAATAAAAATGTTCAAAAGAAGATTAGAAAGCATTTCTTTTCTAAAAAGAAATTTTTTTAGTTGTAGATGGACCCAATATCTTTATTCATTAATTTTTTTTTTAAGTGGTGCTGAGGATCAAACCCAGTGCCTAACACGTGCTAGGTGAGTACCACTGAGCTACAGCCCCAGTCCATTGAAAGCACATCTTAAAATGTACTTTAATTTAAAAGTCTTACACAGAAAAGCAAGGGGGAAAGTCTAGATAATTTCTTAGACGCTTTTCCCTGAAACTTTTAAAAAATTCGTTTCAAAATTTCTAAATAGAGATGGACATGAGAAATGACAAAACACAAAGACAAAATGCAATAAATGCAGTACTGAAAAAAATTATCATTTCCATATTTATGACAGTAAAGGATATTTAACAAAACTTCAATGGCCTTAACCATCCTTTCACATTTTTTTCTTAGTAAGGCTTCATCTAGATTTTGTTCTGTGAACTGAAGCTGATCAAGGATTGTAGGCAGCAGAAGGGTCACAAAACGGTCAGCTGAGGAACAGTTACCAGTATCAATGGCATCCTAGAAAATTAATAATCACCAATGATTAATAATAAAGATGGGCTATAGAATATAAAAACAGTTATTGAGCTGTAACAGTATCTTTAAACGTCTTATATATTTACTTCAATACTTCATTGACTTGAGTCTCCTATTTAAAAGTCAGTATTTAAAATTTACCTTTGCATCCAGTTTTCAGGGCCATGATGGCTCTTTTTTCCTCAAATGGAGTAATAAGATTTTGCAAATAAGACATTTTTAATAGACTTGGTGATTTAAAATTCTTCAAAGTAATTTAAATATTTACTAAAACAATCCCAAATTTGCTAAATGTAATTATAATGAATAATAACAGATTGATCTTAACAGTTAATAACCACCATTTCCATCGAGAATCTCAAAGGCTTTTTTTAAATACTAAAACTGTTGAGAGTCAAGATCAAGTTAAAATAGGCAATTTGTGCATAATCTTTAATGTATGTAATCACTCACAAATATTTGTGCATAATCATACACTAATGAGAAGGGAAATGCTTTAGGAAGACACTGGAATATAAAAAATGTAAAAGCAGGGAAAATAATAGAGAATGTTAATTTGCACAGACAGTATTAACTAAGTATTAACTAATACTTAGTATTAACTAAGGGGATTTTTCTCTATCCTAAGTGACTAGCACATGTCTGGCAGATTCCACTCTATCTTATATTCAACTGAATCCCACATTCTATCTTTATCTATTCAACAGCTAATAAGGATAATGAACAACTTCTACTGAGAAAGACAAAAGGTGACTATTAAAAGTATAACCATATAACAAACTACACAAACTTGTCAATACCTTTACTTATTAAGTAGAAACAAGAATATATAAGCTATTCAATGAAAAAAGGAAAACTAATGAATGTGAATTTGGCTGAGAAAACACTTGGTAGTTGATTGCAGAAAGTCTAGTGTGACTGTTTTAGAATAGAGGAGTTTTCCAAAAGTGTACAAAGTTTACTATGAATGTTTTTGAAAACAAATTGTTGAGTGTTGAAAGCAGAAAAATTTGTCTACTATTTCATTACCTCAAATATTTCCCTGAACAACTCCAGTGCTAAAACAGAACAGTTTTCTGATCCATCCACTGGTTGGCTCAACCAACGAAGCAAAGCCACAGTAGGTTCTAAGCACTTAGAACGGCTTCCCAGAATGGTATTGCCAGATGGAGACTGTTCAAACATCATCTGAGTAAGCACGTGGCGTAGCTGAGTCACTGAACAGAAGGCAAGAAGTAATTCTAAAACCTGTACAATATAAAGTCTTCATTTAATGTCAATTTCATTGGACAGCATTATACAAAGCATATGATGAAGCTAAAAATGCTATGTTTTTAAAGAAAATATTCTCAAACACAAGTTAAAAGTGGCTTCCAATTTATCTTTCAGTATTATTTTTCACATGTGTGATAAGGTTCCAGGCTATAAAGAAAATTGTTAATAGTGCTTACCTCTGATAAGCAGGAATATAAGAACCAAACAGGGAAAGGCGACTTCAACTAATGTTATACTCTTTTTATAGTACTAAATTCATTTCAAAACATAAGCATGCTTTGTTTACAAAATAACAAAAACCTAAAAAGTTAAGAATTAATCCTAAGTGTCAAGAATCACTATAAAGCCTACTGTGGGATAAGATAAAAAGTGGCATCCCAAACCATATGGATGACTGTTTCTATACTATTCTTTGCACATTTGTCGGCATTATGACCCTTAGCTACCAGACTGTACTCAGTTCTCCATTTTGTAAAGTGGGCTATAACCATTACATCTCCCATCAAATTGCTTTTATCAAGTTAAAATCTCTTATTTCATGTACTATCAAACTAACAAAACTTTTTTTCTTGGTATTTCTTTGCCTATCTCCTACTTTTTAAGAATCTGTTTAAGTGACATAATCAAGATTTGCATTTTAATCAACAAGACAGTATCTGATTTTAATAAAATTCAGCCTATTTTCATATATGGTAACAAATGATAAACAATCCTTAATTTACACTTGCAAATATAAACTACAGACCATGTTTTTGAGCAGGTAAACATTACTCCAAAGTCAAACTCTAACCTTTAGCTCCAGAAACTTTGCTCTAGAGACAAGCAAAGTCTGCAGCTGACTGTGTATCTTACAGAGGTAATTTGTGCATTTTAAGGAGATAGTTTTCCATGTACATTGGTTTTCTTAAGACATGCATAAAGTAAACAAATGAATAATTAGTGCAGAGCTAGTTCATTTTCTAAAAGTAAACACATCTGTGTAACCAGCAAGCAAACCAAGAGAACTCTACTGAAAACTCCAGGATCCCTCTGTGAACCCTTGTAGAGAATGCCACAACCAGTCCTGTCCCCTAAAGATTTCTGACATTATAGATTAATTTTATCCTGGATATTTTTGAATCTTTGCATTTCCATATAAAAATTTCAGTTTGCTGATTTATACAAAGAAACTAACTTTGTTAGTTTCTTTGGAACTTTATATACAGTACTCTTGTCTGGTTTCTTTTTCTTTTTTCGGTACCAGGGATTGAACCCTAGGGCGCTTTTAACCACTGAGCCACACCCCCAGCCTTTTTTAGTTTTTATTTTGAGACAGGATCTTGTTAAGTTGCTTAGGGCCTTGCTAAGTTGCTTAGGCTGGCTTTGAACTTGCAATCCTCTAACCTCAGCCTCCCAAGCTGCTGGGATTTCAGGTATGCACCACAGTGCTCAGCCCTGATGTCTGGTTTCCTTAGCTTAGTATTATATGAGATGCATACATACTGTTGCATTCTATTCCTTCTCACTGCTGTATACCATTCCAATGCCAAAAATACTGTATTTTACTTATCTATTCCATTGATGATGGTATTTAGGTCATTTACAATTCTTAGCTAATAGGAACACCACTATGTTTTATATATGGCTTCTTTGTGGAAAAAAAATGTGTTTATATATATATATTTATATATATGTCCATATCAGTATCTCCAGTTCTTTGAGATAAATCCCTAAAAGAGGAATTACTGGGTTATACTTTTATGTATATGCACAGCATTAGTAGATAATGCCAGTTTTCACAGCTTAGTACTGTATGAAAATTATGGTCTGTCTGCTATTTTCCATATTTTCCATTTTAACTATCCAGTGGGTATATAGTGTTAATACCATTTAAATTTGCATTTTCCTGAAGATTAATTGACTAACCATTTAATATTTATTAACCAAGTTGTTTTTATTTAGTATCTATTGGGCTCAGTATTTTTCCTGATTTATATTAAAACATAATTTTGAAATATTATGTTTTGGGTAAGAGTCCATTTTGGACATATATATTGTGGATATCTTTTCCATGCTGTGAGTTGCCTTTTTCTGTTTGTTTTTTTTTTAATTTTTTTATTTTGGTGCTGGGATTAACCAAAGGACACTTTACTACTATGCTACATCCCCAATCCTTTTTATTTTGAGATAGAGTCTTGCTCAATTGGTGAGGCTGGTCTTGAACTTGCAATCCTTCTAAGATTCTTAAGTCTCTGGGATCATAGGCATGAATCACCATGCTCAGATGCCCTTTTATTTTCTTATTGATGGTCTTTTCATAAGCAGCAACTCTTAATTTTAATATAACTCAACTTACTGACATTTTTTCTGTATTTTGTTTCCTGTTTTATTTTTCCTGCTTAACAAAATCTTTATTCTAAGGCTGTGAAGATATTCTGACTAGATATTCTCTTAAAAGCTTCACTGATTTTACCACTCATATTTATATCTACAACCTTTGTATTGATTTTTGTATTTGGTTTGAAATTCGGCTTAAGATTATTTTGTTCCTTGCACATATAATTGACAGTGTCATTTAAAACTTACAACACTTTTAAGATTCTACTATTATCAATCAGAAGACTATATACTTTGAGTCTAGTTTTAGACACTACTGTGTTCCACTGGGCTAGCTATCATATCACTATAAAACATCACTCCGCTCTATTATGGTAGTGTGATGTCACATTAAGTTTTAATGTAAGATTCATATGTACTATGAATCTTTCAATTTTGTTCTTTTTGTTCTTCAGAATAGTTGAGATTTCAGAACTTCTATGTATACATATAGATTTTATAATCAGTTTCTCAATTTCTATATAACACCAAAACCAAAACAATGCTAAAACAAAAACAACAAAACCTATTGGCTTTTGATTAATGACATACTGTAAACTCTTCCAACCAAAGAACTCGGTATAGCCATAGTTGCTGAGCTGTGTTTCTGTAAGCTACTTTGTAATTTCACAGCAGAGGCTTTGCACACATTTTGCTACACTTATGCCCTAATCATCTGACATTTTCTTAAAAATCAGTAAATGAAGCCAGGCGTGGTGGTGGAAGCCTATAATCCCAGCACTTAGGGAGGCTGAGACAGAAGAATCCCAAGTTCAAAGCCAACCTCAGCAACGGTGAGGTGCCTAAGCAACTCAGTGAGACCCTGTCTCTACATAAAACACAAAATAGGGCTCGGGATGTGGGCTTAGTGGTCAAGTGCCCCTGAGTTCAATCTCAAGTACCCGCCCCCCCAAAAATCAGTAAATGTCACATTAAGAACCTTATTTTCCATTTATTTGTCATCAGAATAAAAATAAAATATAATTGTATGTACCGATCTTACAACCAGCCAACTTGCCCAACAGATACACTTAATTTTAACGATTTCTATTGATTTTCTGTACTCATAACATCATCATCTGAATAATAAATTTTATTTCTTCCTTTCTAATATTATAACCTTTATTCATTTCTTCTTTCTTATTGGGCTGTCTGGCACCACCAATAAATATGTTGAACACAGCTGGTTATAATGGACATTCTTTTCTTATTCCGAATCTGAAGGAAAGTTCTTATAAATTTGCCATTAGGAATGATGATGCAATAGATTTTTGGTAGTTATTCTATCAGGGAAAGAAAACTTCTGTTTATTCCTACTTTGCTAATCTTTATCATGAATAGCTAATAAATTCTATCTAGTGCTTAATCTTCCTTTAATAAGTTAATAACATTTCTCTGCTCTTATTAATGTGAGAAATTATATTATTTTTCAAAAGTTAAACCACCTTTGCATTCCTAGAATAAATCTTGTTTCTGCTATCAAGATTACAGTGGTCTTATAATCAAACATACTTATGTACTATTTTATATAGAGAGATATATAAAAAGACAGCCAATTATTGGATTTTTGCTTTCAGTGCTTTCTACTTTTACACTGACATATTTTTATTACATTTATTTGTCCATTTACTTTCACATTTTCTGACACCTTTGGAAAGCTTCCACTTCCTGACCCTACTCAAACTCCTACATTACCTAAAATTTTTAAATTCCTTTAGGGTTTTCCCCTGCTGTATGTTTGAGTACTTCACCTGATGAAAGTAATCCAGAAAAGACTCTAGCAAGCATTAATCAAAGTAGCAACAAAAAAATTCTAAAAACAAACTGTGTACTATTTCAGTCCTCTGAAATTTTATTCACTGTTTTAGATGATTAGTTCAAAGTTTCTCTAGAATTTTTTTTCTTCTATAAAAACACGTAAGATAAATTGGAACATGATCAAATCCTATTTCACACCAGACACAAATATCAGTTGCAGATGGATTATAATCTACATATGAAAGCTGAAGCCATAACACTTAAAAACCGTAGGAGTACATCTACTTGAATTTAGAGTAGGCCAAGGTATCTTAAATAGAATACAAAATGCATTAATCATACAGGATGATTGGTGAATTGAGGTATGTTAAAACTGACACCATTAAGTGAATGAAAAAGGGAACTCAAAGAATAGAGAAAGATACTTGCACTATACATATTCAACAAAGACTCTAGAATAATTGAGAAATGAACAGGCACTTTACCAAAGATAATATACAAAAGGCTAATGAATATGTAAAAAGATTTTAAAATTTACTCCTCATTAAGGAAACATAAGTTAAAACTACAATGCAGTACTGTATAACCATTAGAATGGCTAAAGTGCACAAGATAGAAAATATCAAGTACTGGCGAGAGTGCAGAGTAACACACTGGTATAACCAACCCCTTTGGTTCCATGGTGCCTAATAGCATACGTATATTCCACGACAGAGCAATTCTGCTTTTAGGTACACAGCCAAAACATACATGTCCATAATAAACTCACCAAGATATGTAGAAAATGGTTAATATAAGATTCTTCCTAATAGTCGATAGCCATCAACAAAAAAACAACAACCCTAAAACTATATAAAATGTGGGTAAATCTCACAACAGAAGAATCTAAAAGCAAAAAGTACACCTTATATGTTTTTGTTTATGTAAATTAAAAATTAGGAAAAAATAGCTTGTTAGAAGTCAGAATATGTCATCCTTGCTAAGGAATTGGCAGGTACTGACCTAAAAGGGCACACAAGAAGGGTTAATAGCATTCTCATAACATTCTACTACCTGGTCTCAATATTAGTTACACAACTGCATTCAGTTTATAAGAGAGCAGTGCACTTGGATTTTTCTGCTCATTATAGTTTATAAAAAGTTGAAGACAAACTGTGTTTTTACATACCTTTGAAGAAGAATCAGGATCTTTACCATTAAGAAGACCTAATACTTGATTAAGGCATGAAGAAAAGTGTTCATACCTAGGTTTAAATTAAAGCATGTATCAATTCATGATATATCAAAAGGGTTTTATTTGCAATGTAAATAAAACATTTAAGTATATTTCTTCCACTATTTATTTATTTAGGCTTCTAATATAGAACACAATTTTTGTAAAGTTTACATGGATACTTATGATGCAGTTATGTCCCAATAAACACATCCTAAGTTGAAAGCATTTTAAGTTGATAAAGTATTTAATACAACCTTATCTACTTAATAGCATAGCTGCACAATACACTAATATAGCCTTGGTTGTTCAGTAGCTGACTGGGAGCTGTTTCTTGCAGCCACCATTAAGCATTCTAAGAAAGTATTACACTACAGATCACTAAAACAAAAGATCAAAATTCAAGATCCAAAGTATAGTTCCTACCAACTGTGTATTGCTTTTGTACCACTGTGAAGTCAAAAAAGTCTTAAGTTAGATCACTCCAAGTTGGGTACCATCTGTGCTTAAAATCTGGCATCTATCTTATACTATAATAAACACAAATTGGCCTTCTCATTTATTGAAACACAGTAGTTAGCAATATCATTGAATTTTTAGTATCTCAACTGCCTTATGTTGTGAAAGATTATGCTCCTTTTATAAAAATTCAAAGTTCACAGGAATATACTAATATACACAACTACTTATTTATAGAAAACATCTAAAATTGGCAAGCATTAAATTAGGCTTTGCAAACACATACTAGGAGAGGTACCATTCACATTATGTTCTATATGAGTAGGGCATCCTAGATTTGAGAGAATTGTACTCTGTTAGAGAGCTCACAGAGGCAGAAATGCAGAATGCAATAATGTAAAATATAACAGTATAATGCAAGAACACGTGGGATGATATAGAACAAAGAATGGGTATCAAACCTAGATTTGGCAGGGCAGGCCTAATTAGGTGAGGTTTCCTAGACTAGAGTATTAGAAGAATAAACAGCAGTTATATAAAGCATTTCAGCCTTCCAGAGGAAATAACAAATAGATATGTGAAAAGGAATTTATGGCAAGCTAGAGTTTCTATTCATTGTCTGATATAATTAAACAAAAGAACATAAAAAAGAAAGTGTGAAGAGGTTGCCAGGGATCTGATTTTAGATGAAAATTAGAATGTTCACCTAAAAAGAAACAAGAACATATGGTTAAAGGAAAGGCTTAAAGTTGAGCATATTTATATGTAAAGGAGAAAGAGTCAATTCAGTGACAGGTACTGAAAAGATGGAGAAACTGCGAACTGTAGGACCGAATAAGATTTAATGCATACAATAAAAAATGTTTATTAATGAAACCAAAAACTGGTATAAACACAAATAAATTTGTCCAGGGACACAGACTTGAGGGAACTCCCATTAAATGGGATTCCATTTCATTTTTTCCTGTGTGTGTAACAAAGATAAGGTAATCTGCATGAAAGGTGGCAATAAGAAAGCAACAAATATTTGCAAGCAACACTGCAGGAAATGAAAAAGGAAGTCAACTAGGAAATAAATATAAGAGGCCTGGCCCAGACAAAGTTGTGTGATTTTCTCAAGTTGTGATTATTAACCTAGGCATTAAGTTTGACTTTGGAACAGATTTAGGATTGAAGTTTGTTAAATGGATACCAGGTAAACAAGAAGACTTGCCAGAGGTAATTCTTGGGTTCTAATCTGGACAGAGGAAAAAAGCAGATAATGGAACTGTGAAATTTTCAGAAGTAGTGATCAAACAATGTCTTAATGCTGAAACAGATTAGCTTTCTATAGTAAAGCTTTTCAGAAGTAGTGATCAAACAATGTCTTAATGCTGAAACAGATTAGCTTTCTATACTCCTAGGAAGGTATGTCTAAAAGAAATTTCCAGTAAACCAAAAAGCTGTCAAGCACTATCTGGTAGCCAAAATGAATACACATGGATACTGAGATACTTATAAAAGATGAAGAAAGGCAGGTAAAGGGAGGGCACTGCGGAAGGAAAGGTGTTCTCATCTACAGAAGTTTAAGAGAAGAAAAAGTGAAATGCTAATGTGAATTCTTCTTGGTTTTATAAAATATTAGTTATCCATATGTAAGTGGTCAATTTTGCCTTAGTCCTTATCATTTTTTTCAAACATTTTTTCCTTGTGTACAGGGGATTAAATCCACAGATATCTACTACTGAGCTACAGCCCCAACCCTTTCTAATTTTTTATTTTGAGACAAGGTCTTGCTAAGTTGTAAAGGCTGGCCTTGAACTTGTGATCATCCTTCCCTAGTTGCTGGGATTACAGGTGTGCACCACTGAATCCAGCTTTTTGTGTGTGTGTGTGTGTGATGCTGGGGATTGAACCCAGGGCCTGTTGCCTGTGAGGCAAGCACCCTACCACTACCCCAGCCCTTCCCTTTTAAACTTCTCATTCTGTTTCTTTTTGTACCAGGGATTGTACTCAGGGTATGCTTAACCACTGAGCCACATCTACAGCCTTTTATTTTTCATCTTGAGACAGGGTCTCGTTAAGTTGCTCAGGGCCTTGATAAGTTGCTGAGAATGGCTTTGAACTTACAATCCTACTATCTCAGCCTCCCAAGTCCCTGTGATTACAGGCATACACCACTACACCTGGTACTCAATTCCATGTTTCTTGAAGATCAGGAACTGTCTTTGCATCTTGCTACTGTCAAGAACCCATCATTCCCCAGTGTCTGATAATAGTAAGAGCTTAATAAATGTTATCCTATTTGTGAATAATTTGTGAAGCATTTTCAACAATTTCCTCAGTTGGGACCACAATGCTGCTTACATACTGTGGAAATTTAACTTAAGATGTTAACAGCCATGAGATCTTTGGAAAATAGCTACTGCCTGATCTCAAAAGAGAGATGGTTACATGAAATTCACTGAGATAGAAAGGACATATAAACAAGGGTTTCCATTTTAACTATGACACAAAAGAGGCAGGTATCAAAAGAAACATTAATTTTTTTATAGAAAAAATTTAAAGTCATAGACATACTGACATAAATGTTAATAAAAATATTCTTTCAAAGAATCATAATGCTCAAAATTTAAAATTAAATTTTAAAAGACATTAGTAAGAATGTCTACATTTTAGAGAATGACAGAATTCTGCTGATGTAAGACATAAGTTGAAACACATATATGCCCTTCCTCCTTACCAACTTTGTTATACTTTTATGTTTTGGTTCAGAAGAAAAGGAATGGGAATTAATAAAACATCAAAATGTTTCAATTTAGTATACTATCAATAAGCAGAATACAAGTTTACCATCTAAGAAAGTTTTATTTAGCAAAAACAATAATCTTAGTTAAAAAAAAAAAATAGAGAAAGAGAAGTCCTGAAATTTAATAAGGAGCATCATACCTGGTAAGATAATCAGCAATTTTTGGATTCTTGAGGAGATCCATCAGTAGGTCAACTGAATACTTTCTTGTTAGAGTACCATCACCGTTTATAAGAATATTGAATATTAGTTGAAAAGTCTGATGAATGTTTCGAGCATGAAATAGCTTAAAAACAAATAAGGAAAAGTATATTACATAAAAAAATTTAAGCTGATACCATCCTAAAAAGTGGAAAAAAGCTTAAATGATTTTTAAAATACAAGACACTATAAACACTTTTAAAATTAACTCCACATATAATAGAAAAATAATCATATTTACCTTTTCCCCCACCTCTTCATTTAATGTCAAACTGGATAATATTGAAAGTGCAAACACAACCACGGTTAAACTACTATGGGCTAGGAAGGTTATAAGAGTTCGATAAAAGGATTTCACATTACTCTGAGGAAGAAAAAAATTTAAAATGAATCAGAATAAAAAATTATGAAGTTTTATATTTCAGTTTAAAAAGTGTATATTGCACAAAGTGGATGAAACTATTATTAAAAATCATTATCAAGTTTTTAAAGAAATGATTGTCATCTTTAAAAGATAAATGTTCTAAAGGAGCAATTTATAACAAAGATCAATGTAAATTCAAAAACTGACTATTTTTTATAAACAAATAGGATCTATAGAAAACATTATAATTTGGTAAAGATGTCCAAATGGGTGGGAGATCAATTTTTCCCAAGCTTTGTCACCTTAGGATAAATAATGCACAGATGATAAATTAGGGTGTCCCTTCTAATAGCTCAAAAGGAATACATTGAGAAAGGAAAAAGCTTAAATACTACAGGAAAAGTTCTTTGACATTTAAGTTAATAAAAACTGTAATGCAGAACTCAATTATGGTATAAAGCAAGAAAATATTCAGCAAATTAGAGAATTTGTCTTATTTTGAGGTAGCAATTAACTTTTCCCATTTGCTAATTTCCATTTATATTTATGAGTCCATTCATGAAGTAAGTGAGATGGGTAAGTTCATGCATTACAAAGAGTAGTATGGATAAGTACAATCTTAGTAAAGAGCAGTTTCTAGATAGAGAATTATGAGCAAATGTTTATTCTTTATTATACTTAAGTTTTCTGAATATGGGCATTATTTTCAGTTCAGAAATTAAAAATGTGTATACCCATCAACCCACCCATACACAGACAGCTTTCGTTTCTTTTTCTAAAAACCTTTTCAAATACTTTCAAGGCTCAAAAATCAATTCTACTTCCAAAGTAAGGATACGTTGATAAAACCCAGCACCTGAACAATTAAAATAGCATTTAATTTAAAATCAAACAGGTAATTCCAAATATTGCACAGGAGAGACATGTTCAAAAGCATCTCTACTTCTATATATAGTTCTGTTAAGCTTATCTGGGTGCCTTCACTTAAGACAAGTACTGATAGATGATACTAGGTGATTACTCATGGATCTTTCTGGAGGAGTTGCCATTGACATTGTAGACTTAGGTAAATGGGGCTGCTAGTGACATGCCTGCATTATTAGCATAGAATAACTTAACACTTCTTGCTTTACTTCATGCGACAATGGGATACTAAGAGAGGGAAACATTTTAGATATCAATATTTATATTAACCCTTAACTTTAGTCTTTGCTATAACATACATGAAGTTGGAATGTTTCAAATCTTTATATGACAGTCTGACTCTACATTAACTTTGATGCATCAGTTGGATGGTCCTAAATTAAATGTTTTTTAAAGAAAAATATGGGTAAAAAAAAACTTCTTACCAAAGTCTTTATGTGTGTTTGAACAGAAAGATTGTGCCGACATAGATTTGCCAATAATCCTAGACAAGGCATTGTTAACTCGTCTTCAGAAGATTGACTTATTTTATATTGGTATTTTGTTTAAAGAAAAATAAAAGACAAAAAGCATTAAATACATTCTAAATTAGTCAAAACGATACAGTAATTTATATATCTAATTCCTTTTTATATCCAAAAAAAGTTTAACATGTGAAGACAGTCAAGCTCTGAATAGTAATAATTATTTCATGTTTTGAAACCAAATTAATCAACTGTATCATAGAAATAGGAAAATAACTGTCAGAGTGACAATGTGCTATTTCATTGATATATTTTCCTATCAAGATTAAGCATATATATATAATGTCCACTTTCATTAACTTTTTTCTGCCAAAATCAGTTTCATGAATCTTAGCTATGAAAATTAAAGCTGTTTTGCTTTAATTGTTTAATTGTTTTGATCCTTGAAATCATCTAAGAGGACCAAGCAAGAACATAATCACATCTTGGACCAGGAGCAGTGAGATAATAACTTTTTAGCTTAAAAAGTTAAAAAACAAAAACAAAAACAAAAAAAACCTAAGAAAAATTATTCTACCACATCATTTTAGTTTAAAAATAAACCAATAAACTATTTGGTTACAGGTTTAGTGCATACTCACATATGATCTATCAAGAATGTAATTAATTCATCCATATTGGCACCAGAATGGAAAACTTTAACGTTATAAGTTAACTTCTGCAGGAGCTGAATGCACTGAAAATAAAAGAATACTTATGAACATAAACATATAAAAATATTGCTACCTGCACACATGACTGGGAAACGGCACATATTCTGAGCATCTCATCATTTGAAGAGGCAAAGGTTAGGGCAAAAATTTTGTCATTTCTTAGTACAGTATTTTTTCCTTTTTTAATTTCAAACACATACAAAGTAATGAGACTATTAGGAAGCTTTGAGTTCATCACTTAATTCACACATTTCTGCATATCCTATATGAAAAAGCATCACCACTGTTAGGGTTTGGGAGTGGTATAATTGTATCCCCCAACAGTTCGCTGTTATTAAAGTTTTGGTCCCCAGGGTGATGCAATTGAGAGGTGGTGGAACCTCTGGGAGGTGAGGCTTGGTGGGAGATTTTTAGGTCACCAGGAACAAGAAATCTTTCTTATGTGTCCTCATTGGTTGTTCTCAAGAGAGGAAATGTTGTATAAGGAGTAAGCATGGGTCTATTATCTCACTGCTCCTGGTCCAAGATGTGATTATGTTCCTGTCATTGCTATCTGGCATGATGTGACTACAGCCAGATAGGCCTTTGTCAGAACTAAGCTGATACAGATGCCATGCCCCTGAACTTCATAAACTGAACTAATAAACCTTTTTTCTTTATGAAGTATACTCTCTCAGGTTCTTAAAACTTAGTAACATAAAGCTGACTAATATAATCATCAACATTGTTCACTTAATCATCCTATAGGTGAATCTAAAGTGAAACACATACATAGCTCATTAATTTTAAGATATTTTTTCACATTTTATCAACTCTAAAATTGCATGCCAATTTAACTGCCGATGTTTCTCTATCTTACAATTGCTTACATTTTAGATTCAATGAAATTTCATAGTTTTAAGAAAGACTATAATCATAGCTTTGATTTTTGTAGGATGTTTCCTCAATAGAGACTAGATGCCAACTCAAATTACATTTTAAATATAAATAACTTACATTTCAAAATGCAGACATCTGTATTTTTATAAGTCAAAGCAGTTATAATGTACATTTTGTTTTCTTCAAGAATGGTGCTAGTATGGGCAAAATTCCCTTCTCTAGAAACATACATGTGGGTCCAACCAGCTCTTTATAACAAGAACCATGCCTAATCATGTTGTATTATACCATCATATATAGTTTAAGTTAACAGTTTATAGATATTGTCAATTTTGATCTGGGAGTTAAGTGTTACAGCATACTATATGGGCACGCATACCTGCAAAAACACTGAATCACTCTGGCATGTGCTGCTCCGACAGATCACTCCTGCCAGCACACTATTCAGATTATATGTATTCTGAAGACAATCTCTGGTTTCATTGTCTACAGCTGTAAGTTAAAATAAAATGGCACAAAATACATTTTTAAAGAACTCTTTTTAGATATACATGACAGTAGAGTGTATTTTGACATAGTATACATCATGGTGCATAACTTCCCATTGTTGTGGTTGTACATGATGTGGAGCTACACTGGTCATGTATTCATATATGAACATACAAAAGTTATGTCCGATTTGTTCTACTGTCTTTACTATTCCCTTCCCCCTCCCTTCTCTTCATATTTTTTATATATGGCCTTCATGAATGAAGGGAAAGTAATTTCAAATTTATTTCACATAAAGTTGTCATTTAGAAAATGAAATGGTTATTTTATTTATCAATGCTCTCCACTTCAGAAATTCAAATGATTTCTCTATGGAGAATAAATTAATATCAGAGGAAAAAACTTCCTTTACATAATTATAGAGATATTGCTATTAATGGATTATCACTTTTGACTTTTGTTGTAAACTGGAAAGCCTCTACAATATAAAATCTATTAAAAGTATATACAACTTAAAAATAAAGATTATCACTTAAAAATTGTCTAGTACATTTAAATGTTGAAAGTGCATCCTCAAACTGTTGGTGGATGTTAGAAGTAGTATAACTATTTTAAAAGCAATTTACGCCAGTAGCTCATGGCTGCTCAGGAAGCTGAGACAAGAGGATCACAGGTTCAAAGCCAGCCTCAGCAACTTAGTAAGACCCTGTCTCAAACAAAACAACAAAAAAGGTTGGAGATGTAGCTCAGTGGTAAATATGATAGCCCCTGGGTTCAATCCCTGGCACAAAAAGAAAAAAGAAAAAAAAAAGGAAATAGTAATTTACTTGCTGTAATGGCTATCCAATTTTAAACTGACCCAGAAATTTTACTGGGAATTTATGCAACAGAAATACACTGATGTTTGGGAGAAATTACATAAAAAATGTTCATTGCATTATTGATCTTATTTATTTTTTGGTACTAGAGACTGAACTCCAGAGGTAGTCACTGGGATTACACTAGGCTGTGCAGACAAAAGTATGGCAGAAGTTCAGAAGAATGAATAATCTTCTTTCATGCTGATACCCATTTCTGCATCTTCAGTTGTTTTTATGAAATCTGCACAAAGGCATTCACCATCAATGCCAACATGCCCAGCACACACTATTTTGACTCTAATAGGAAAAACTGAAAAATAATATCACCACTGGGAGAATGACTAAATAAATTACAGTACCCTCTAATTATAGTACAAGACAGTCACTAAAAATATACTGATATAGGATGAAATATCTGGTGCTCTACAACACTATCTACATTAAAATCAACCAACTAAAGATCTAAAATCATTTGTTCTAAAATAGAAAAAGATCCAAAAAGATACATATCAAACCAACAAATGAGATTTCATTCCCAAAGGTGGATGCAGTGATAAGAAGAGTTGGTAGTAATGAGTAAAGACTCATCCCATCTTACTCTACATCTATGCTAAGTAATTTGGTAGCCACTAGGTTATATGTAGTTATTTATATATAGATTAAAGATTTAGTTTCTCAGTATTCTACCTACACTTCAAATGCTTAATGGCCCTGTTTAGCAGGTACTTACTTGACTGGACAACAAAGACCTAAGAAATTTCTATCATTAAAGAAAGTTCTATTCTATTGGACAATGCCTCCCTGTATCACTGGAGTTCACTATGTTTATCTTAATTTTACAAATACACAGAGAAATATCCCACTCCCCCCACCCCATGCACAAATGGGCGAAGGGACAATTAAGTAAACATAAGTTGAAAAAAAGAAAAAGAAAAAGCAGTAATAGTAGTTTTATCCTTCATTCAAAGTTCTGTCATCTCTATCACCGAAAAAAATGGTTTTTTGGTTGGTTAACTATGATTTTCTGAGTGGTGTATTCAATATTGCCATTATGCATGTATATATTTTTGTTATTTATAAATTCCAAAGCAGCTTAACATTTCCCAAAGTGCATTCTTTTCTATAAAACATGGAATTTTTAAAATGCTTTGAATTCCTTGACCTAACATTTTCAGAAATAATATATTATCCTCTTTCAAAAGTCACAATGCACAGTAATTTTGAAAAGTTCTGCAATGAGAAATCTTCTGAATGTGAATTGTTCTCCAAGGAAATTTAAAACTAAATTTGCACTTTAGAAAATATTAAATTCATATATCTTCCAAAAACTGGGGGACAAAAATTCCCCAAAAAAACCAAAAAGAAAAAAAGAACTAAATGCATTACCTAGTTGAGACAGCAAACTGATAATACTTAAGATCAGTGAAGGACTTGTGTTTGGGTCTTCAAGTAGCTCCACAAGGCAACTCAAGCATTCACTTGGTAGTATCTGATTTGATGTAAACAGTCGTGTGAGCTTTTGTCCAGAAATTACCTATTAAATGGTAAACAAAATATGTTAGTTAAGAGTTAGCAATTTTCACCTCTGCTTCATTTCAAATAAAAAGCTCAGTTTTTTCAAAGTGCTACTGCCACTTTCTTTCCCATTAAGGAAAATTTATATATCCTGGATTACCTAATCCCTCCCTCACTAGGTACAGCATTGCTCTTTTACTTACTGATAACTCCAGAAGATTAAGACAATTTCTATTTTATTTTATTTTACTTTTTGTGTACTGGATACTGGAATTGAACCTAGGGCATTCTACCACTGAACTATGACCTTTTCAAAAAATTTTGAGACAGGTCCAGGCTGGCCTTAAATGTGTGATGCTCTTGCCTCAGCCTCCCAAGTAACTGAGATTACAGAAATGTGCCACCAAGCCCAGCCTGAATCCTACTTTTAATTACTAGTCACAAGGTTAGTGTTGTGAAACACCATCATCAAGAATTAGCTCAGCGTATAAAGCACCAATTAAAAAACTATAAACAAACAGAAGGAAGACCACTACAACAGAGGAAATGGAAAAGGGAGGTAGAAGGGGGAAAGAGGAAGTGCTAGAGATGCAAGTGGAGCAAAGTATATTTCATGCTTGTATAATTATGCAAAATGAACCCCAATATTATGTATAACTATAATATAAAAAAAATTCCTCAACTTAGCTCTGTGAATCATAAAAAATTCAATGCTCAAGTTCTGCATGGGGCTATGCAGACAAAGTATGGCAGTTCAGAAGAATGAATAATCAATCCCCTTTCACACAGATACACATTTCTGCATTCTCAGTTATTTTCGTGAGATCTGCACAAAGGCATTCACCATCAGAAATATAAATATTACCCACCAAAATGGCAAAGTTAAAAACTACGAAAACACCAAGGAGTGGTATGGAAGAGTGATGGTTAATTTCAGATATTGCTAGTGGGAGAATAAAATGCCCATCTTTCACACAATTGTTAAGCAGTTTCAACTAAAACTGAACATAAGGCTACCTTATGACCTAATGATTCTACTCCTAGGTATATAAAAGAAATGGATACAAATATCCCAAAAGTGGATGAAGTGTTTTTAATAATTTTATTCACAATTCCATCAGGAACTGGAAACAACTCAAATGCTAATTAACAGGAGAATGTATATAAATTGTTTACATTTGTACAATGGAATTTTAGACAGCAATAAAATACAATATTGGTACATAAGCAATCTGCATAAATTTCAGACTATAGTCAGACAAAAGAGTACATGTTGTTTGAGTCCAGTTATTTGAACCTTTATGTGAAAAGACAATGAAAAAATTTATGGGGGTGCTGGAAATGTTCTACAACATGATGCAGGTGGTAGCTATTAAGTGTACACATATGTCAAAAACCATATCAAGCTCTTTGCTTAAGATTAATACATTTATGTACTGTGTTCTCAATTACAAAAATAATGTCCCTGAGAGCAGAAACCTCAAGCT
Organism: Geosciurus inauris; assembly: GCA_004024805.1. Taxonomy (NCBI): domain Eukaryota; kingdom Metazoa; phylum Chordata; class Mammalia; order Rodentia; family Sciuridae; genus Geosciurus; species Geosciurus inauris. The sequence continues at coordinate 75,757 of PVHX01004304.1, read as the reverse complement.
AGTGCTCTCTGTACCTTTAAATCAATAGTATAAAAGAGTTTTCTGTAAACCACTTCAAAGTTTAGGTAAACAGTGTTCAAGGGCTCAGATTCTATGTCCCAAATTTCTTCAGTCTCTCTCAGTTCACAATAGCATTGCGCTCAGATTCCTAACAACCCTGTTTATTCTTGAAGAGAGGTGATGTTTCAGGTTAGTATTTCTAAGCGCTTAACTTCTTATTCTTAAATAAAATGGAAGGCCCTACTTATCTTTTGGCTTTCTGGAGTCTGCAATGTTCTTAGCTTCTGGAGTCTAATGTTCTTAGCTTGAGAAGCTAAGCCCTGAACATTTAACAGCTAACACCTTAATTATTAGGTTTGCAAAGACTTTTGGGGGGTAATGAGTAAAAATACTTAAAAAAAGAAAGAAATGCACTTAAGAGATGCCCAGCAATACAGTTTAAGGGAACAAACACACATTTATTAAACTCGTTTCCCCAAAGACTGATGCTGCTGTACCATTCACAATCACCTTTTTACCTGTAGCAATTACAGGTATTATCTGCTAATCCTAAGTACATAAAATTTTTTTAATCATAGGTTTAATATAACACATAGAATATATTTTAAAATTATGTTCCATTTTACCAGGAAAAACTCAGAGAAGTAAAATAGGTTTTAAATGAGTTTAAATTTAAGAGGCTAAGACAGGATAGCTTATACAAAATTACTGGGAACTAACAGCAGGACTCTCGCCACCTTCCTCTCCGAAAATCGCTGAACATTGGGAAGGCTCGTTTTCAACGGAAAACGCAAAAGAAGAGAAAGGACGGCTCTGAGCTTTGTTAAGAGAAACAGCCCAAATTTCCCTTTCTAGAAATTCTGTCCCATTTGCTCTCTTCCTGGAGTCCTGGGTAGGCACTTGTCTCTCTCGCTGCTGCCGCCTGAACGCTTACACTCACCCGCCCTTACCAATACAAAATGACAGCTAAGAGAGTAAAGGGCCGTTCTTTTTTGTCCTAGGCTGGGGCCGCCACTCTCCGGCCACGCCACAAAACGTAGTAATTATTAAGGAGGGAGGGCCCATTTTATCCCGCACCCCGAAATGCTTTACCTCCAAGTGCCGCAAAAGCTGAGTGGCGTTCGCTTCTGACTTAACGGCTTTATACTGACTGATGGTCAAGAGCAAGGACTTCAAGCAGGCGGTGGAGTCCATCGTGACAGTCCGCAGTCCTAGCCTAAAAAGCTAACAACTCTAGGAAATCTCGGCCTCCAGCCTTCGCCGCGCTTTTTTTGTTTTGCGGCTCCACCCACACCCAGTTGCTTCCGGTTCCGGTCGAGCTCCGGAAGTTTCGAGATACTCCGAATGACTGCTCGGTCTGCGGGGCGGGGTGGGCCCGTGAGCCCTGGGGTCGAGGTTCCCGGTGGGTCGGTGAGAGGGGTTGAGAGACGGCCTCAGAGGCACCCTTATACTAAAGGCCGCGAGGTTTCAGCTTGAGCTCCGTGAAGATGACAAATCTCGCGATAAACGAGATTGCGGCTTAACCTGTGGAGGGGCGGTTAGGATCCGGAGGGTTCGGTCCTGGCTCTGTGGTGTTCTGTTTTTGTGTGCTGCTTCAGCCTTCTCGCTGGAGGCCCGGTTTTTTTCTTTGTGCATCATCATCTACCAGAGAAATGGTCGCTTTCCCCTAGTCTAGACACGGTGAGGAGCTCTGAGGAGAAGAATCTTTGGGTCTTGGATTTTGACGCGGCCTGGGAGGGGCCTCTTTAAATCTTGCTGCATCCACCCCTTGTGCCTTGAATTGATTATTTCTCAGAGAGGACCTGTGGTCCCTGGGGTTCTGCAGCAAGTTAGTCATGCCCTTATACTAGTGCCAGACTTCCTCCAGAAAGCTACCTCGAGGACGCCTGGGCCAGGTATTGCTCCCGGGGATGTTCTCGGCGTTAATTTTTGTAAGCGCAGTTGTCTGTGTGTCTGGCATGACTTGTAGATTTCGATGGCGACGAAAATGACACTTTGCATTTTTTGATGAGAGGTAATATTATGCATGTGTATAGAATGCAGTGAGTAACTGATTCTAGAACTTCCGGCGTAGTGTATGCTGATGACGAATACAATCTTAAAAACCGGGTTGTAAAAATTGGGCGAATACAGAACAAGTCCATTTAATTTGGAAATCATGTTTTATCAATTGAATGAACTTTTTGCGTCACTACTTTTACTAAGGAAGTGTTTGTTTTTATATTAAAATTAGGTTTAAAATTAAAAAGGTTAGGTGAAAGTGTTTTGGACCATTGAGATATTCATGTAAAATTTGGGGGCTAATGTATTCATTTATTCATTTCCCGTGTTAAATAATTATTGAATGTTTATGGGTTAGGCATTGCCAGTCTGGAAACAAAGAGGAGGAAGTACCCCCTGCTAGGAAGGAACTGTCTGATAAGGTAAATATCTTAGAAAGTATTTTGGGAATTCACCACGTAAATGAAAGTCACCATCAGTGATTGTAAAGAATGGAACCAGGTTGTGTACAAGTCATGGCTTCATCTTTGAACATGTGATTCTAGGCAGGTTCTCACTGCTCCAGTCTTCATAAAGTAAGATCTAAGTATGATCTGTTTGACAGGATTATTCATTCAATAAAATAATTCATTGAGATTCTATCATGTTGTAGGCACTAGAGATTCAGTAAATAAACACCAAAAGTCCTAGCGGCATAGAACTTACATTCTGATAAGGAAACTAATAAACAGAAAAATAAGGAAAATGATGGAGGAAAAAATAAGCATATTGTTGTTACAGAGAAATGAGGTCCTGTTAGACCTCACGGAAAACCAACATTTGAGGAAATACTTTTGGGAGTTGAGGAAGAATTATACCCTCTAGTGGAAAAAGTTCCTAGTTAGTGGGAATGGGAGGATAAAGGCTCTAATGTGGGAACGTGACAATGCACTAGGAATACAGGTAGAGTAGAGAGCAAGAATGAGAATGGTAGAGATGCAGAGATGAGGTCGTATAGAATTATTGAGTTGCAGTGCATATGCCTGTAATCCCAGCTCCTGGGGAGGCAGGAGGATTACAGTTTCAAGATCAGCCTCCATAAAGTAGCTAGAGCCTGTCTCAAAAGGCTGGGATGTATTTCAGTGGTTAGCACCCCTGGGGTTAATTCCCAATACCAAAAAAAAAAAAGAAAAGAAAAAGGAATTACTGCTTGACAATTTTTTTTGTGTCAGTTACAGGTGTTGGTAAATGGATTGTTAAGATTTTGGTAGTGTCACGCTTTTTCACCTACAATTACCTGAGCAGCATCACCATCACCATTTTCAGCACCTGAAAAAGGCTCAAAGTCTGTGTCCCAGCCTTCTTTTGAATCTTGCATTTTAACTTCAGTGGTCATAATATTTCACATTTTCTTCTGTATTTATATTAATATCAAGTAATTTCTTTCTTGAAAAAAATCTTCACCGGATTTGATGTAAGCTTAGTGACATAAACATGTTTGTAGCTGTGAGAAACCTGGGCATTTTTAGTCAGTGATACTTGCATATCCTAATTTGATAAACAGAACCACACATTTACTCCTCAAAAAGGGTAAAGAGTAGATGAAGGAGATGAAGCTATGTCCAGATACTAAAGCCTTGCGTTTGGATTCCATCTTGAGTGCTGTGGTGATCTCTGTTTTTAAACTGGGACCTTATCTAGACAATTTGTGTCTTTGATTGATTACTCTGGCTAATGAATGGCTGTGATTTTGAGAGGGAGACTAAAAGTAGGGAGACTAATTTGCTTGAGTCTTTGCAAAGGATAACTAGGATAATTGATTTGGAGATTGAAAAGGTAAAAATTTGAGAAAACATTCATGAAGTCAGTTTGGTAGAACTTATTTACTAGATGTGAAGATTAAGGAAAAGGACGGCTCTAGAAAGATTTCCAGATTTCTAGGTTGTATGATTAGAAGATATAGATATTGCTGAGATAGTCAATTAACAGTATGTGGGATATATTTTTTATTCAATGAAATTTTATGCAGTTTTTCATTTAATTTTGTTCCATTCTGTTTCTAGGTATTTATAATTTTTGTAACTAAGAAGATTCCCTTTTTCTCTTACAAATTTTTGTTACTATTCTTAAGAAAAATATTTTTTTTGGTTTGTCTTTAAATTAAGCTACTTACCAAAATCTCTTAGTAATTCTAATTTTTTATTCTCTTAGACTTTCTATCTATATCTCATCAGCGAATAATAATTTTATCTTCCAATAGTTATTGTCTTATTGTATTACCATAATCTTGAAAATATGAAAAATTATGATAACATTGAATGTCTTTAAGGAGAATGGTCAGTACTGGGGTGGGGGGCGGTACCAGGGAATGAACTCAGGGGCACTCAACTACTGAGCCACATCCCTAACCCTTTTTTGTACTGAGTTGCTTAGTGCCTTGCTGTTGCTGAGGCTGTCTTTGAACTCACAATCCTCCTGATTCAACCTCCTAAGCCGCTGGGATTACAGGCGGGCACCACCATGCATGGCCCAGTATTTTTTACACTTAGTATAATTTGTACTATTGACTTGTTATAAATATTTTCTATCATGTTTAGGAGATTGCTCTTTATTTTATTTTTTAAAAGTCTGCTAAAAGCTGGGCGCAGTGGCGCACGCCTGTAATCCCTGCACCTAGGGAGGCTGAGACAGGAGAATCGCAAGTTCAAAGCTAGCCTCAGCAATGGGGAGGTGCTAAGCAACTCAGTGAGACCCTGTCTCTACATAAAACACAAAATAGGACTGGGGATGTGGCTCAGTGGTCGAGTGCCCCTGAGTTCAATCACCAGTACCAAAAAAAAAAAGTCTGCTAAAAATGATCAAGTGTTCACATGTATAAATTTTCCCCTTTAAAATAATTCAATGAATTATATTACATTTTTTTCTTGGAATAATAATTGCATAAGACTAATTGAGCATTTGTCATGTGCCAGGTACTGTTCTAAGGACTTTCTGCCTGCCTATTTAATCTTCCTGACTGCTCCATGCTACAGATTCTGTTCTAATCACCATTTTACAGATGCAGAAAAACTAAGAGAAAGATGAAATAATTTGCCCAAGGTCACACAGGCAGTGATAATAGACCTGTTTTTGCTATGCTGTAGGTTTTGATTTTTTGATATTTTATTCAGATATTATATCTGTGTTTTTAAGTGAGAATTTGCAATATTTTTTCTTTATTCTCATTTGGGATTTGGGTATATATTACTTTTGAAAAACGCATTGCAGTGTTTCATCTTTTTTTTAATGGTATGGAATAATGAGAATCATATAGGAATTACCTAATCCACGTAGGATGAATACAGCTGGCCTATAAAATCAAGCTTGATACCTTGTTTAGTGGTAGATCTTCCACAAATACATAAATTTTTAATAAGACTATGAGTCTTGTAATTTTTTCTATCTTTAATTATTTTTGGAAAAAATATTTGGCATACCAAATGTTTTCTAGATTTAAAAACTTAATTGATATACACTAAGTTGCATTTAGTATTTTATTAATTCTCTTAATTTCTTCCTTGTAGTTTCAAATTTCCTTTTTCATTCTAATGTCTTTTCTTACTTGAGCTTTCTAGGGTTTATCCGTTTTATGCAACTTTTCAAAAGAACCAACTTTCATTTTGTTAATTTCTTGTTTTCCATTCATTTTAGAATCATTAATTTTGCTTGGCCTTTATTAATTCTATCCATATACATGCATTTGTTTTTTCCCTCTAGTTTTGTAGAAGTTGAAGGCTTAGTACATTTTCCATACTGTATATTTATAAAGAACATTTACTTTATACCAGTAATTTTTAAAAACCTAAAGTGAGAATCTTCATTTTACCTTAAAAAAAGCCATTTTAACCAGTTAGGGAAATATAATTGAAAAATGCTACTACTATTCATCAGATATCAACTAAGTGCCAATACTGTTTTAAAAGAGGTTATAATCTTTTGGGGAACCAGAATAAGTGCTATTAAGAGAAATAGAGAATGTTGTAGGAATACACATTTTTTTAGGATAAAATATTAAGTGTTCACTTCCTTCATTCTTCAAGGATTGATATAAAATCTCTCCTCTTTGTAAACTTTTATTACTGTTTGTATTTTATATTTGGCTTAGATATTTTTCTTAATTCATAGGAAACAGGCTTCAAGGAGTAAACAACATTTGCTTAGGATCTTAACAATACAAGTTTATGCCGGACTAGTTCCTTTATTTGGAACTAGTTTTTATGGAAAAACATAAAACATACTGTCTTCAATTCTGAAAATATTTTTAAATGAAAATTTTTAATCTCTTATAACCCAGTTTTAAGTTATGTTAAATGAATCAGACTGAAGGAAGATGTGAGTTATAGTTTTTCCAGAACTGCAGAGTTTGTAAAATACTGAATATTGTAATGTGAGCATTGTACCAGAATTGTAAATCAGAGGGTCAATTGTTCGTTCATTCATCCACCATGTATTTAATGAATACTTAAATGCTAGGCACATTTCTCGATTCTGAGGATATGGCAATGAACCAAATAGACAAAAAATTCTGCCCAAGTAGAGTTTTCATTTTACCATTTCCTCTTTTTCTTGTTGTTTTTAATTTTGTTTTTAGCTTTTGTCTTTCCCTTCAGTGCTGGGGATTAAATAAAGGATCTTATACATGATAAGCAAGTGTTCTACCACTGAGCTAAAATTCCAGGCCTGAGTTTTTATTTTATTGAGGGATAAAGATAATAAATTAGACACATAAGTAAATATACAAATGTTAGTCCTAAGAGTTATTGAGGGAGACAAAGGGAAGCAGAATGGGAACTATCAAAGTCAAATTAATGTGTTGCAATATTTGATAGGGTAAAGTGTTAATTGGTTTTTGTTGAATAACAAAATCCCCTCCAAAGTCAGTGGTTGAAACCATGAGCATGTATTTCTTGCCCATAGGTATGTGCGTTGATCTAGCCTCTTGTCTGAATGTCTCAGTCATTTTGTGGGAAGGTGCACTTATCTGGAGCTCTGGTTTAGATATCTAACATAACATCTGTTATATGTCAGGCAGGCTATTTAATTTAATATTGGTAATTAAAGGAAAGATCAGGACTGAATAAAAACAAAGCCTGGGCTGAATTGTAGCTCAGTGGCAGAGCGCTTGCCTCGCATGCGTGAGGCACTGGGTTTGATCTTCAGCCCTACATAAAAATAAATAAATAAAATAAAGGTATTGTGTCCATCTACAACTAAAAAAAAAAAAAAAAGAAAATAAAAAACAAAAACATAAAGCTCCAGACTAAGTGATAAAGTCAGTATGGGTAGAAAAGACACATCTGAGACCTAAACCCCAGGGTACTTAAAGTACTTAGAGGGTTGGACAAATTTGGAAGAAACAGCAAAGGAAATGGAGAAGTTCTCTGCCAGAGAACAAAAGTGCTGTCTTGACCCCCTGGTCATCTTGACTTTTGAAGGAGCACATGGGCTGCCTTTTGACTTCTTAAGTAGGATTGTGGGTTAGCAGAGAGGGCACTAAATCTATTCATAGACCTCCTCTTTACTTCTGCCTCCAGAGCTCTTGAGGTATGCAGAAGGGTGGGAGACATTGTTCTTCAAATCAATATTGAGTGCTGCGTTGGGCATGGTGGTTCATGCCTGTGATCTCAGCTATTTAGGAGGTTGAGTTGTGAGGACTATGAGTTCAGTGCTAGCCTGGGCAGTTCAATGAGATCCATTTCAAAAACAAAAGAAAAATATTGAGTCTTCAGCTATGTCAGGTGCTATTCTAGGCACTAGGGATACAAAACAAGATTTAAACAGTTCAGTAACACATGCTGGTAGTCTCAGCAATTTAGGAGGCTGAGGCAGTAGTACTGCAAATTTGAGACCAGCCTGGGCTACTTTGGGAGATCCTGTCTCAAAAAATAAAATGAGCCGGAGATGTAGCTCAATGGTATAGTGTCCCTGGAATCAATCCCCAGTATTTAAAAAAAAAAAAAATGAATAAGAATTCTCTGACTTTGTGGGACTTACATTCTAGTGGGAACATAAGGCTAAATATAAAATGAGGTGATTGATTATTCAGTGGGCATAAACAGAAGATACAACAAGTTTCATTAGCTCAGGTTTCAGAATTTCAAGCCAGAGAAATTCAGTGGTAGAGAATTGGCAGTGGTCCAGGCATTGAGTCATTTAGATACCGTTTCCTTAAAAGCTAAAACCATTTAAATGCTGATATTAAACAATTTTTACCCTTTATGCAGAACCAGAAAACAAGGTCTTTATAATTAGTGTCAATTCCCATTTTTCCAAAATGTTGCCTTTGTCACAGAGATAGAAAACAAAAACCCAAAATTCTCCCTTTGCAATTATAGTCATGTGCCACATAATGTTGTGGTCAATGATAGACACATATGAGAGTGTTCCATATGATTATAATGGAGCTGAAAAATTACTATCACCCAGTAACATCCTAGCTGTCATAACATCATAGCTCTAGCTCAATGCCTCATTCATATGTACATATCAGGTACATAATATTTGATAATAAATTGTTACTCTTTTTGTATTAGTACTATACTTTTATTGTTATTTTGGCACTTACTAATACTTATGAAAGTAACAATTTTTAAATTAATTTTTCTTTTTTCGGTACCAGGGACTGAACTCAGGGGCACTCGACCACTGAGCCACATCCCCAGCCCTGTTTTGTATTTTGTTTAGAGACAGGGTATCACTGAGTTGCTTAGTGCCTCACTTTTTGCTGAGGCTGGCTTTGAACTCACGATCCTCCTGTCTCAGCCTCCAGAGCCCCTGGGATTACAGGAGTGTACCACTGCGCCTAGCTTTAAATTAATTTTTAAAAACTTAAACTGTAAATTGATATGACGTGTTATGTGAGCAGCCTCACATCTTGGATTTATCAAGTCTTCATTGTATCAAGGGACCATTTCTAATGGTTGACCTATGCCATCACCTCTGTGATGTTTACATGACAGTGAAATCACCTACAGACATGTTTGTTAGATATCCCTATCATTAAGGAGAGCGTGACCATTTTATTCTATAATTCTGCTTTTCTATAGAGTATTAAAATTTAGCTACTATCTATATGATTTGTCAAACATAAAATTCACTTTCTCGCTTTTCAAATTGCTGATTTTTCTTTCCATACATTTTACAGATTTATCTCCAGGGTAAGGGTACAAGTCTTGGATACTTTGGTTAAGTTTTTTTTTTTTAAGTTGTGGATGGACACAATACCTTTATTTTATTTATTTTTGTGCAGTGCTAAGGATTGAACCTAGTGCTTCACACGTGCTACGCAAGTGTTCTACCACTGAGCTATAACCCCAGCCCCTGCTTAAATTTTTTTTTTCTTATGTTCACATCTAATTTATCTAAGAGTCAGAATGTTACCTTGCCTGTATTTATTTATTTTAAACCCAAGTACTGCCCATTCTTTCTGGTTCCAGTTTTATAGATTGGTAAAGATGAAAGTGACATACGTTAATTTTAAGTTAAGGTAAAGTAATCATTTTTAACTGTAACTGCTATTTCTTAAAGACATACCTACTTAGTACAGAGCAAGGGCTTTTGCATTTTAAAGTTTCTAGTCTTTTAAAAAAACCCAATCAAATATATGAAATAGGTAGATATCGGTTTCCTGAATTAAAATGTGAAGTTGTTTTCTAAGACAGTGATTTCTAGAATAGAGTACGTATGTCTCCAGAGATAAGTGAAACTATTGAGATGTGGGAACAAATATTAGAACTTTTCATTTTTATTCCTTTATCTCATTTTTAAATTTTTATGTTATAGTAATACCTGCATATAATTCATAAATGTATTGGTATTCATATGTGTTCAATGTGTTCTCAGATTTTTTACTTCTTTAGGAATATGTGACTAAAAAAAAGTTTGGACTTTTCCAAAAATATTTGACCTTGAGAAATAATTTGAACAGGTATGAATTATTCATCTTAGTACCACATATAGTATCTGATACTTAATAGTTGTGAATTGCTTTGTTGAAACAAAAACGTGGCAAAAACTAACATGATTAAAATACTCTGAAATATTAAGATATGATTAATTACATTTACGTTATTATTTGACAGTAAGGCCAAGTAGTTTTGTTTTTGAATGTGTCTGTGCTTATTACCTACTCTAGCTCATACCTGTATGCTAAGCTTAATAAAGTCATATATGGCACTAGAAATAGTAGGACATAGTGGAAAGAACATGGAGTTTGCACTTGGTGAAACTGCATGAATTCCTGGTCTTCTGATTTATTAGCTTTAATGGGAACTCTCAAAGTCTCAGTTTTATAATATTTAAAATGGATTGTTGTGGCATCTTTCAGAATTGCATGAAGATCAAATGTTTATTCAGTATACGTGGGTACATATCCTAGAGTTGACAATGAAGGAGCTGATGAGAATCTTACTTTTAGTGAACACAAAATTAATGTACTCAGTTTTATATGAAAGGAAACTCTTCATAACCAAAAGCTTAATCCATCTCTCACCCTACAAATATATGCCTTTCTAAGATGACATGAGTAGCCAGTTTTATCACATGGTAGGTCAACAGCTTTATTAAAGAGATGTAATAGATCTGTTCTGTTACTATCTGATCTAGTATAAGTGACTTAACAAGATTTATCCAACGTCTGTCTGCTGCATTATTAGCTGTAGACCGTATCTTTTGTCAATAGTTGAACAGAGAATGCAAATTTGAATTTGACATTGCTTATGATTTTGCTTACCAAGTTTTAAAAATAAGAGTAAAACTATAAAATAATTTACCAAGAAGAGCTAAATTCTGCATAGGTGAGTTGTCATACAGATAACAAGAATTGTTTTGTTGAGGACCAGCAAAAAATTAAAGAGGTATTAGAAAAGTTTGTTTTAAACGAGGAAATTAGACTGTGTGTGTGTGTGTGTGTGTGTGTGTGTGTGTTATTTTTGCATTTATGTTTCAAGTAAGACTTCAGTATCAAACTGTTGGAAGATTGCTCATTTCTCTCAAAACTTTTTGTATTAATTGTTGGCATTAATCAAATACAGAATACTAGTAGTATCATAGTTAGGAATAGCTTTTTTACAGATGATCTCCATATGATTTCTTGTAGCCCTCATACCAGTGCTGAGCTGCCCCTTCCTGTTCTAAGTTCTCCAGTAAGAAGATGCGCAGACCTTCAGGCTTAGAAGAGTTCAAATCCTACAGTTACTTCCTTGTCTCTTTGTGTTAAATTAGCCTTGGGGCTTTTTAGCAGGATCAACATCATATAAAACAATGTTTCTATGAGTTAATACTGTCTGAATTAGTAATTGGTGATTTACAGTTGATCCTGTGGAGTTTATTTTCTTGATTTGGGAATTACCTATGCTGTATTGCCTTTTAGTAATGTGTCTCTGCAAAAAGCTGTTCCAGTCTAATTTTGAGTATATATTAAATATGCTATTAGGTAAACTAGCTCCCTAGTTACTGAAATAGAGTTGTTATAAAAGTAATAAATGAGAAACTTTTTCCAGTCTTAGGCATGACTGCAAAGTAGTGTAGATCTGTTTGATGATGTTGCTGCCGCTTTTCTTTCTTGTTCTCATCATTTCTTCCTTTGCCCAAGAGCATTTATCAATAGTTCTACATATGCTTGCTTTAATACTTTCTGGACTTAAAAAAGTGGGATCAGAAAGGGAAGCCAACCTAGCAGAAGACAGAGTCTAGAGGCTTGAACACTTAATAAAGAAGATTAAATGGGACTAACTTTAGAAGAGTTGTTCTTGGAATAAATAGCTATATAAATAAATGAATACTAACAATATTCTATGCCCTTTTTGTTTTCATTTTTGTTATCTCAGTATTTTTTTTTCCTTCAGGAAACATCCACAAAATCCATTCATATTCTAACCAAAGATGTATAAGATCTCTTTATATCCCACTTCCTATTTATAGTTATACAATCATATAATTTTGGATAAAGTGGCTACATGTCATTTTTAAACTGAAACTAAAATCGTTTGTACTATTTAAGTTGTATAAAGCAGAAACTCAGATACCTCTATGGGAAATACATTATTACAAACCTTTCAGGAAGCCATTTGGAAATATGTGCTAAAGTCTTAAAATGCATTTGACCTAGAAATTCTGTGACTTTATTGAAAGGAAATAATCACAAAATATAGAAAAAGTTATGAACAATGGAGTTTATCATGCAGAAATATGAGAAATCTAATTGTCCAACTATTAGAAAATCATCTAGGAAACCCCAACCAACTGTTGTGTAGTCATCAAAAAATGTTTACTAGGAGGCTAAAATAACATGAAAGATGCTTTTTATATAACATTCAGTGCTTAAAAAAAGTGGGATAGAATACCTTATATTCAATATGGTTATAAAAATTGGTAAGATATACCTATGCCTGGAAACATAAGTACATTAAAGTATAGACAGAAATTATGTTTGGATGGTGAAACTATTTTTTCTTTATAGCAATTTCACAAAGTTTTCATGCCTATTGTTCTTACAGTAGGGAGAAAGAAAATAACTTTCCTAATTAAAAATATTACTTTCCTCACAGCTCCAAGTAGCAGTAGTAAAAGTCAGTTTGCAGGCATTGTGGAAGAGTTATAAAGGAACATTGTGCAACATGGAATCTCTACCAGAAGAATTTTTTGTGAGGTAAGGGATAGGTTGACAAAAACGAACTGCATTTGTTAAATTCTGAAGGTATGATATTTGGCTTTTCCACGTAACCTTGGCAGTCTATTATGAATTAGATATCCTTATGCTTCAGGACAATTTAGCTGTTTTGATTAGTGGGAGAATGTGGAGTTGGTAAAGTCTGATTTTAGGAAAGTTCTCTAGGGAACATACCAGGGCTATTGAAAAATGTGCTACAACTTGCTATACTTGGGACATTCTCAACAAAATAATTTTAACAAACACCTATATATACTTACTATGTATGAGACATTGTTTTAAACCTCATAAAGTAGATGCTTTTATCTTCACTTTATAGAAAGTACCTTAAGCATAACACAGAAGACCCTATGGCAATCTGTTCCCTCCAACCAGTACAAATTCAGCCTGCCTATGTGTCCCCCATATAATGCTAAACACCCTGGAATTGTAACATATAGTAAGCAATGTGACATATTAATTTATTTCACAAGCATTTACTGCCTCCTTGGTGCTGAAGAAGTAAAGACAGACAAAATCTGTGTTTATAATATAGTAGGAAGATATGTGAAAAGAAAAGTATCTATAGGCAAAGTATATAATTTTAGAGATGCTCTGGCTATGTATAAGAAGGAACAATAGTTATTGACTAAGAATTGAGTGAGTGTCCACAAAATGATATTGAACTGATCTTTAAAAAATGAGAAAGTTTTTTTAATATCAACTTAACGTTTTTTCTACCATCATCCAGTAAGGTCTTAACTTATTTTCTTTGAGTCCCTAAAGAGATATGATAACTACCAGGATTATCTAAAACTTTAGACAGAATTCAGTTGTAAGGTTGATAACTACTATAATTCATTATCTTTGTGAGGAGATGCTATGAAAATACCTCTGTTACTCATTTAAAGTAGGGATCCTGCTGAGGAGGAGCAGACTGAAGAGGAAACTGAGAATAAGATAGAAAAATCAACCTGTCAACTGGTAAGAGAAAATTTAATTTTCATTTATTTGTAGTTAATTAATAATGCCTAGTTATGTATGAGAATGTAATGCTAAATTAGTCAGTTTAATAATCTTAAAATTTTTTGAGTGAGTCCACTTTTCTGAATAAGTAAAATGATCATAATTAAATCTTTCTTGCTTGATTGATACTGTATATCAAGGTTATCATTCTAAATTCCAATTCTCACTGTGAGTTAAAATCAGTAGAAAATTAAATTGACTCTCCCAGAAACATCTCAACAGTCAGTTTTAAGAAAATTCTCATTTGTGGCCAGGCTTAATGGCTCATACCTGTAATCCTAATGTGATGAAGGCGGGGGATTGCAAGTTTGAGGTTAGCCTGGGCAACTTCGTGAGACATTGGATCAGAAATACAAAAAAATAAAAATAAAAAGGCACAGGGATATACGCTCAGTGGCAGAGCACTTCATATAACATGTATAAGGCCCTGGGTTTGATCCCCAGTTCTGGGCATTAAAAAAAAAAAGAAAGCAAGAAATCACTCATATATTTTTCTGTTTTTTCTTTTTCTTTTTTTTTTTTTTTTGTGTGTGTATTGATGGTGATCAACATATGCTAGGTAAGTGCTCTACTACTGAGCACATCACCAACCACCTCATTTGTCTTTTCAAAGGAAAAATCACTCATGAACGCACTAACATACAAAATTTTATTTATTAAGATGCTTTACTTAGTTGTTTCTGAAATTACTTTTCTTTCTTAAAAGTTCTAGGCCTAAATGAGAGGAAAATTCTGAGTCATACCTTAATGTAATTTTTTATTGCCAATGATAGATACTTTATAGTAGATTAAAATATTTATTTGAATACCATATGTCATATTTATTGAAAGATTGTTTTGGAGGTGGGTTTCAGTACCAGGGATTGAACCCAGAGGCACTTAACCACTGAGCCACATCCCCAGCCCTTTATGTTTTTTATATTTTATTTGAAAATAGGGTCTTGTTGAGTTGCTCAGGGCTTCGCTAAATTGCTGAGGGTGGCTTTGAACTCGCGATCTTCCTGCCTCAGCTGCCCGAGCTGTTGGGATTACAGGCATGTACCATCACGCCTGGGGAAAGCTTGTTTTTATTGTTATTGATATTGCTTTTTTTACCTTCCATGTAGTTTTTTTCGCCACAATGTTTTATATAATGATTTATGTCCACTGTTAATAAAGCTTGCAAAAGTTTTTCCATAATTTAGGAGGAGATAATAAAACAATTGTAGTATTTACCTACATGAGCTTTTCACTCTAAAAATGGTGCAGAATAAGTACAGTGCATGCAAAGGTACATGGGGCTGTACAGTTGATCAAAGGCAAGAATCAAGGGGACTAGATTCAGAAAAGACACTTCTAGATACAGAATTAGGAACACAAAAAGCAAGGAAGGTGGACACTGACCTGAATTTGGCTGAGCTGTTAAATAAGTTTAAAAATGGATCAAGCATTAAATATTTTGACACCTAACTTAAAAAATTAAAATTATACTGATAACAAAATTTAGTATTTAACAGGTGTAATGTTGATAGCATTTGCTGTTGAGAAGTTTTTATTCCGTTGTAATCCTCCTTGTTTGTGAATTTGTTGCTTAGTGTCACATCCTTCTGTAGTGACTTCTTACTATAGAGTTGACCTTTAGTTTGAAATATATGTACCCCTGACAGTGGTCATTATTTATAAGAGCTTTTCTGGGATTTTTGGGGAGGTTTTTTATTTTTTTGAAAAAATTTCAAAACCAAGAAAGTTAAAAAGAATATTTCAATGAATATCTATATAGTTTTCATAAAAAATTTAGCAAACAACATTTTTCCAAGTTTTTAGATATTTTCATGTATGAAGTACTTTTTTCATATATGTAAAATGTAGTTGTTAGATATGGATGGGGATGGAGGAATATTAATTTAAGACTTAAAGCTAGGAGAGAATAGTAGGCAGATAGTCCTACTATAAGCTTTATTGATTCCTAATCACTTTCCTGTGTAATTTGGGTCTGTTAGAGATCTGTTAGTAAAAATGTCCTGTACCAGTAACTCAAGCTCTGTGTAGCTTCTGCAATAAAAGGCTATTGGTTCTGAAGTCAGTAACCACATAATCATATTACCAAAGCATCTTGTTAAGGTTTGAAGGAAGGCTATCATCCATAATATTCCAGGCCCTTTATCTATCTCTTTTCTACCAGTTCTTCACAACTAATGTTCATAGATAATCCAGCAGGACTTGATTGTATAGATAACAATTAACCATTAGTGATGGCCCAATTAGGACTTTAAAATCAGTTCTATTCAATTCAATTAATTGATTAATTTACTTATTTACTTATTCATTGGTACTGGGCATTGAACCCAGGGATGGTTTACCACTGAAATACATCTCCTGCCCTTTTAATTTTTTATTTTGTGAGAGTCTCACTAAGTTGCTAAGACTGGCCTTGTACTTGCAAAACTCCTATCTGACCCTCCCAAGTCACTGGGATTATAGGTTTGCACCACTGTACTCAGCAAAAAAAGAGTAAAGAATAATCTATGTAATATTGTATACATTTTTTAAAATTTTTGGTATTGGAGATTGAACGCAGGGGTGCTTTACCATTGGTACATCCCCAGCCCTTGTAATTTTTTTTTGAGACAGGATCTTAACTAAGTTGCCTAGAGAACAGAGAAAATATCTTATTCTTACTTGCATTTTGTGGGTCTGTCACAATGATCTACACATAGTAGGAACTTGGTTCTATTTTTGATACTTTTGCTGGTTTTAATCACTGGAGAAAATGAAAGTATGTACAATTATGTAAATTTTTAATGGATGAATGTCTTGTAGGACAAACAGAAAAAGGACATACCTACTGATCTTGTTCCAGTTAACCTACTATTAGAAGTAAAGAAGTTATTAAATGCAATTAATACTCTACCAAAAGGTGTGATTCCTCACATTAAGAAGTTCTTACAAGAAGATTTTTCTTTCCAGACTATGCAGGTAACATTATAATTTTGTCTTTGAGGCAGAAATAACAGTTCTATGTAAATGATTCTTTTTTAAGCCATACAGTGTAACTCCAGGTCTTGGAATCTTTATTTTACTTCTTCTTCTTCTTTTTTTTTTTAAGAGCTTTATAGTTATACATAGTAGTTGGGTTCATCCCAACAAACTCATACATGCAAGGAAATCAGTTAAAGTTCATGATCCACCCTGCTCCCTGCTTTTTCTCCCATCCTCCTCTTCTCCCATCCCCTTTACTCTACTGTGCTTGACTTCTTTCACTCCTATATTAATTTATATTTGATGGGTTTTTTATATTATCCTATCCTTCCCTACCCCTTACTTTTATTTTACTCAAGCTTCTGCATATGAGAGAAAACATTTAACCTTTAAATTTCTGGGATTGGGATAATTCTAAACTTACTTCTATTTCATGAGGAAGGGTCTATTTCTACATCCTTTATACCAGAATTTTCAGTGCTTTGCACATACTCCTGGAACCCTATCTTTTCAGTATACTCTAGACAATTATCAGTTTTGAGTATCTACAGCTGTGCCTCAAGGCCCCTGTTCTGAAGAATACTACACTTCTGGCATTTTAGAAGTCCCAATTAATCCCCGCCCCCACAGCACTCAATCAATGTATTAGAAGTTATTACATAAATCAGAAGTTATTATATATAAATACCCCATTTCCATCTCCCTTTTAGTCAGGTAATACTTAGGCTTTTATTGTTCATGAGTCCAGAGTTTCCCTTGTGTGAACCCCAGTTGTTCACTGTGCTTTATTAAAAGTTTGCTTTTCTTTCTCTATCATTTCTCCCCTTTCTAACCATTGTTCTCTGTACCTCCCAAATAAACTATTTGCATTCAAGTCTTTGAATTATAGTCTATTTCTATTAGAAACAAAACAGACAAAAGAGTCGAGCCAAAAGAATAGGGTGTTTATTAGAGTCCCTTCTCTTTGATAAGCCAGGCATTCTAGTTTTCCCCTAGCTCTGCGTATCTCTTGAGAGCTCTGTCTGGCATCTTAGCCACAAGTGAATATGGTAGATGCTTTAGAAAAGTGATTCTAAGTCCATCTCATGTCTTTGGGTCTTCCATCTCTCCTACGTGTTGGCTTCAGAGATTTTCAGTGCTATTATGGCTTTCCATTACTTTCAGTGATTTTTATATTTTGTTTAGCATTTTTAGTCATTCTCATTGGGAGGATTGATCTGAAATTACCTAACCTGTTTGACAGACGTATAACTTCAGTGTTATGTTTTATATGCCTATTTAAATTCAAGAAATAATGTTGAGTAAATGGTTGTATATATGAACCTATAATTCAGGTGATAATTCTGGACTAGAAAAATAAATTTGGAAACTGTCAGTTTATAGCTACTATCTTAAAATAAGACAGTGGATTACTTTAGAGAATATGTATTGATAACCAAAGAGGTTTATTGGGTCATCTGCTGGGGAGACTGAAATATAGTATCTAGTTAGCTAGGAGAAAATAAGGAAAGTATTGTATATTAGAAACCAAGTTACAAAAGTGTAGATTAGGGATTGGGGGTGTAGTTCAGTGGTAGAGCATTTGCCTTTGCCTGTGTGTGTCCCTGGGTTCAATTCTTGGTAACACACAGGCACACACACATACAAAGAAATTGTAGATTAAACTTTTCACAGGTTATGTATATCATTAAACACAATATAACTTAAACCATTTGAGGGTACAACTTTGAGGAATCAGCACAAAGAAAAAACATAGTCCTTTAATTTTGTCCACATGAAAAACAAAGTAGGTGCAAAACAAAGTACGTATTAGCTCTAATTCGGTATAAAATGTTTGCCCTGGTTTTTGGTGCTACTGTCATAGTTTCTATTTACCAGGGATGGAAAGATTTTTACCTATACTGGAGAAAAGAAATAATGAGAATAAAATAGGATTACTACTTTTACTCTGCATTAGGAGTTGATGTTGCCAGCCTCTTGCTTTTAGTGTTTATAGGAAATATTTACAAAGGAGATTTATCAGACTACTTTAAAATAAACAAACATGAGTATATCTGGGTGCTGTAGATTTTTTGAAAACCATCTTTATCTCTTCCAAATTTTCTATGGTGAGCATATATTATTAGTATAATATAAATATATGTAGATATTTGTTCTAACTTAAAGAAATTTTCAACTAACCCATTTTCCACAGAGAGAAGTTGCAGCCAATAGCCAGAATGGGGAGGAAATTGTTCCTGCTTTAACTCTACGTTTTTTGATAACACAATTGGAAACAGCACTTAGGAACATTCAAGCCACTAATTATACTGTAAGTATATTCCTTGAAATAATGGAACTTGGACAGCATTTTTTAATGCAGGAACATCAATGCATTTTTATTTTGAGGTATAAGCCAATTCGTATTTTCCTCTTTTACCTCTAGAGAACGGTACATATAAATTTATTTTCTTCCTATATCTTATACTTTCTTATGTGACTACATCTCTATAATGAACTTATTCTAGCTCTCTTCTCTACCAAAAAGCTGTTAGAGTTATCAGAAACTTTGAACTCGTAAAACTGTGCTTTCCAAATTAGGAATCAAAAGTCATGAATTTCAAAAATAAGTCAGACATAGAAAGACAAATATTGCATGGTGTCACTACTATGTAGAATCTAAAAAATGTTGAATTTATACAGGAGAGAATAGAATAGCATTTTCTAGAGGCTAGAGGAGGAGAGATGGAGATGTTGGTCAAAGGATAGAAAATTTCAGTTAGATAGGATGTATAAGGAGATCTATTATACAACATTGTGACTGTAGTTAGTAATGATATATTGCATTCTTAAATTATAATTATATAATTATAATTATATATCCTATATAAGGAGATCTATTATACAACATTATGACTGTAGTTAGTAATGATATATTGCATTCTTGAAAATGTGAAGTAGATTTTTAGTCTTCTTACCACAGAAAATGATATGTGCATATGTTCATTAGCTTGATGTAGTCATTCTAAAACCAGTTATAGCTTCCCACATCTGTAATCCCAGTGGCTCAGGAGAGTGAGGCAGGAAGATGGCAAGTTCAAAGCCAGCCTCAGCAAAAAGCGAGGAGCTAAGCAACTCAATGAGACCCTGTCTCTAAATAAAATACAAAATAGGGCTGGGGATGTGGCTCAGTGGCCAGTTCCCTCCAAGTTCAACCCCCAGTACCTCCCCAAAAAAAACCTGATTATATTTCAAACTTTATCATATGTATTTGATAAAAATGTACAGTTTTTATATGTCCACTAAAAAAAAATCAAGGAAAAACCCCTATTTCTTATTTTTTCTTAATTATTAATCAGCCTTTTTTCTGATATTTCTGTGTGTAAAAGTTAGAACTTTTATGATAGGCAGAATTGACAAAACAATTATGTTTTTAAGGTCAAATGATCCCTTAGAAATAGAGCAATCTGAGGAAAAATGTATAAAAAATGAGACTGTATAAAAAATGAGAACCAATAATGTAGCCAGGTGTGGTGGCACATGCCTGTAATACCAGCAGCTCAGGAGGCTTAGGCAGGAGGATAGTGAGTCAAAGCAATCCTCAGCAAAAGCAAGGTGCTAAGCAACTCATCATAAAATACAAAATAGGGCTGGGGATGTGGCTCAATGGTCAAGTGCCCTGAGTTCAATCCCCAGTACCCCCTCCACAATAATAATAACGATGATGATGATAATGATGATGCAGGGCAATAGAATAAAAAATTAGTTTTTTTCACAACTTGTATTGGTAAAGTAAACTAAATTCTGCATATATGTAGAAAGATAGATTAGAGTTATCTTCAGAAAAGGACTACTCAGACAACATAAAAAATAGCCCTAAGATAAAAGATCCTATATTATAGGGATGTACAAGGAGGTTAGACAATAATCCTTATTTAATACTCTCAGAAGAAGGGTCCTAAAGAGTGATATACAGCATTCTAAAAGATGTTCTAGATGGACTCAAAAAAATCAAAGAAAAGGTGCATCTCAGTATCCCAAGATCTTCTAGAGTGCTGCATATCTACTGTTGCTTGCTAATCAGATTGCCAGTGACTTATAACAGTGTATCATCAACATTAACATTGTCCAAGTTACTTTAAAGATAAGTCTTAACTAGGAAATGGAAGAGCTTCCATTACAAGTGGTAGCACTTGTGAGCTGACTTTAATGTCATGATCATAGCAACCTACTGCTATATACAGATGGTTCTCTTTGACCCTGAAGACCATCAAGGAGGGGCAAGACTACTTTGTAAGAGGCAGCAGTGGGTTGCAGAGGTGGAATATAGGTGCCAGTCACATCTGAACCCATTTGGTTCTAGTACTTCAAATCATCTTTGCTAACTGGGATAAGGGAGGGAAGAAAGGGCAGGGGCTTTAGGTTATAAATGTGCTGCTTTTGAAATTTCTGGAGTTTTTTGCCTTCTGATTATAGCATTACCACAATTCTGCATCTTGTTCTCAAAAATGTTTTTATTTAGAATTGTGTGAGGCATAGACTCTGTTATCCAAAGCTGATTTTTTTTTTAAAAAATTACAAAATAATAACCACATTTATTTAGTGTTTACTATATGACAGCCTGTGTTCTAAGCACTTTGTAAAGATTAGTTCATTTACTCTTTGTAATTATCTTATTATTCTCATTTTCTAGTTTAAGAAACTGTGGCATAAAGGTTTAATAACTTGCTAATTTCACCAGGTAGTAATTAGTGGAGTCACTATACAATCCATACAGTGTCGGCTTAAGAGTTTATACTCTGAACTATGACATTGTTCTAACTCTACAGAGATGAGAATTTTAAGGTAGAAACCAGTTAGAAAGTACAGGAAGTTTTTAAATTTGTTTAGTCCATTGGAAACACACACACATCTGTTTCCACTGCTTTTTGAAGCCAAACTTCCAATTCCAGTCATTTGTCTCACAGATATATATGGTTGGCCATAAGTGTGTTAGGGTGAGGAAATACTGTAGGATCAGTATAAAAAAAAGTTTATATTTTATGGATATAAATCATCCTCATACTTGGAAAAAACTTGTTTATGGTATGGGGCAACCTCAATTAGAAAAGTTTACATGACAAAAGATACGGTTATACTTTCAGTCAGTATAGAGTATGAGTAGTGGAATCAAGAATCTTCAGAGAAACAGAACCAGTTTTTGTTATACACACACACACACACACACTCTTATGCCAAAATATGTATATACACATACATATATGATTTATATGATTTATTTTGAAGAATGAATGTGTTTCTGTGTTGTGTATGTATATACACACACATACATACATACATACATACATACATACATACATACATACATATATCTGCAAGCTGGGAATTCAGAACCAGGGGAGCCAATGGTATAAATCACAGTCCAAGGGCAGAAATAAGATACAATGTCCTTTCTTAGGCAAGCACACAGCAAGCAAAAATGGCGAGTTCTTTCTTCTTTGGCCTTTTGTTCTATTCAGGCCCTCAGTGAATTGAAAGATGCCTACCCATGTGTGAAGGGTAATCAGATACTAAGTCTATCAATTCAAAGGCTAATCTCTCTGAACATACTCTCACAGACACACCTAGAATTAATGTTTAATATGGGCTGACACAAAAAATTAGCCCTCATAAGTAGAATGGAAAATATTTTTCCTCCATAGATAATTGTTTTAACTTTGAATTTGAAATATAGATTCACAGATGTTATAGCTGTGTAATACAGAAGTCCAAAAGGAGGTCTTAGTGTACCCTTTAGCCAGTTTACTTCCAATAGTTACATTTTACATGATTACAGTACATTATCAAAAACCAGGAAATTGACAGTGGTATGATAAATGTTGTGTCACTGGTCTGTAAGGCACCTTTATTCATGTTCAGAGACTTGCTACAGTAAGGACTAGACTCAGCATATTGTACTAATTAGCAAAAATTTATTACAGTGACATAGTAAAGATATATAACAAGTCATAGGTGGAAAAGACACAGATAGAATCTGAAGGAATCTATCTGTAGATTTCCCTGTGTTTTCTGAGTGTACTCAGGGCACAGTACACTCTACCTCTTTCCTCCTCAACCCCAGCAACAAAAATGTAGTAATATCTGTGTTGCTTCTGCCAGGGGTAGTCCATTAGAGACTCAGTGTTCCACATTTTTATTGATTGGTTATCCAGGGGACTCTTTACCTGGTTTGTATCAAAATTTCAAACTACAAGAAGAAATCCCCAAATTTTCATCATAAATCTCATTTTTCAGCATAAATATCAGCTCAGACAATCAAAGCACAGCAAGCTACCTTCAATAGCTAGAAAATAGTGGAAAAAAAAAATGAAACCCAAGTTCCCAGACAAGAGCTAAGGATCAACCTTGTCTTAATAAGGAGAGTAGTCTCATGCAAGCTATGTTAATTATTTTATGCACAGGCATGTATAGTTCTGTGACATTTATCACAAATTTCTATTTGTGTAATCACTATCATAGTCAGCTCAAAGATAGTACTTTGTAGTCACATCTGTCCCTTCTGCTCCTGACCTTCCCTTATCCTTAATCTGTCTTCATCTCTATAATTTTGAAAAGACTGATTTTAAGTAAGGAAATATCCACACATTTAAAACTTTTCATTGAAGAAGTCATAAGCTGTATTTTATACTGTTATAACAAAACCTACATGTGGAGAGTAAAGGATTTTGATGTCAGAGATCATTGAATTTTTTAAGATGGTTGGTAGATACTTGCCTGATACTTGTTTCTTAAAGTGTTCTTGATGCCTAAAATACGTAATTTTTTGAAAAATTTAATGAATTACATTTGCTGTTATTAAATTTCTCCTCTTCAAATTACCAAATTTATCTAAAAATGCATTCTCTATAGTTGTGATTAGAAGATTGACAAAATAATAATTCTTACCATTTTAAATAATTATTAAGTAGACAGGATATTTAATTAAACTTGTATACCAAGATGTAACTTTGTCTGAACAACCAATTAACATATTTTGTTTATCTTTGCAGGCATACCAAATTAATATTGGTTATTATTTGACATTATTGTTTTTATATGGAGTAGCACTCACTGAAAGAGGAAAGAAAGAGGTATATAACATGTTATTTGCCCATTATGTTAACTTTGTTTTAGGAAATTAAAATGCTGACTTTTAAAACTTCTCTAGAAATTGAAACCTTCCAGTGCCTTTTCTGTCATGTATTTATACCACCATAACTTTATCTTTTTAAAATTTTACTGTTTGTATAAAATAGAAAATTATTTTGCTTCTTTCACTTGTATAATACATTTTAATTAATTTGCTAATGTAGCTTAATTTCTGTGAGCTTAATCTTACCCTTTTTGTAAAATATCAGTTCTAACTCAAATTTTTTGTTAAATAAAGTGCAAATAAATAAAAATCTGGAAGTTAACTAGAAAATTTCTAAAGTTTCTTTCAAACTTAACATTTTCTTTTTTTCACTGATTTTTAATGTTTTCTCTTTTTTTTTCAGCCTTGATATTTCTTTCACTTTTTCTTTTCCCAAATGTGTACCTTTTACATGTTAATATAAAAATGACTTATTAGGTAAAGTAGAATTTATCCAAACTGAGGACATTTCTATTTTAAATGCTTTCATGTAATAGTAATTATTATGCAGTGTGGTGTACTAGAGAATATTTTTAAACAAGGCTTTGAAGGACTTTTTCTGCTTGTTTTTTCCAGACTGTAACTATTATACTTGTTTTATTAATTATAACTGAAGCATCTATTGGAATTGATCCTGATCTTTACTTCCAAATCTGTATTGTTTATTTATGGTGTTTTCCCAAATGAGATTATGTCTATGGTCAGTGAGGTGCTTCTTTTCAGTTTGAAAAATTAGAAATCTGCTGTAATTAGAAGGAAACCTTAAGAAGGACAGAATTATGCTCCAATAGTGATCAGAAAACCCTTATTTTGACTAGTAATATTTTCCAGTTTTAAATACAAAAATTGTTATAACTTTCACTTTGAAACACTAGATGAAGATGTTACAATTAAAGATATTGTATTTGTTCATAAAAAATATTTTAAGTTCTGACATATTATCTTTGTGATCACATACAGAGATGCTAAGATTGAAGTTGTAAATAAGTGAGATGACTGGTTCATCCTTAAAAATGCCTAATTTCTCCAGTTTGGGAAAAATTGTTTATTGTCAAAGAACAAAATTTTTTTCATATCAGCCAAACCAAATTTATGTCACTACAGGATTATACTGAAGCTGAGAACAAATTTCTGGTGATGAAGATGGTAATCCAAGAAAATGAAATTTGTGAAAACTTTATGTCTTTAGTTTATTTTGGACGCGGTTTACTTCGATGTGCACAGAAGAGGTAAAGATTTTAAATAATGGATAGATCTTTCAGCATTGTCAACTTTGAGTTTGTGAAATGGAAGTGACATTTACACAGTATGTCAGGGATCATAACATTGTGATCTCAGACTGATTTGTTCTGTTCGTCTTCATCTTCTCCTATATATAATAATTTATTTAATGTACATGAGAATATTAAATACCAAACTTAACACACCATGGCAATAAGAGGCACTCTAACATTGACATCAGCAACACAGGTTTTGGAGTCTGACAAACCTGGATTTGGATACATTTTCTATCACCCTAAGAAACTTAATGTTGTTAAGCCCTATTGTTTTTTTCTTAGCTCTAAAATAGAACTAATACAGTGTTCAACTCACAAGGACATGTTATAGGTGATGAACAGTGCCCAGGACATAAAAAATGCAACATTTGATAAATGAACAATGGTTGTAGTTATTAATGTTACCATTGACTTAAAATAATGTTTTCAAAGTATAAGTGAACTTATAAAGAATTGAAATGATGAAAATGCTGACTTTGGGAATGTATTCAATGTTTATATGTTTTAAGAAAGTGAACAAGGAGGAAACTATACACTTCCTATATGGATATCCTTAGTTTGTGTGGCATCATTCATTTTATTTACTAAGCATCTATCATATTCTAGAAACTGTGCAAGGTGTGAGAGTATAGTAGTTTAAAATGGTCTTATTCTCATGTAACTGACAGTATGGTGAAAGATATAGATCTTAATTAAATAATCAGTCATAAAATATTCAATTATGAAATGTGATACATGGTGAAATGGTTCATCGTCTTTGTAGTTCTACCCTTATGACTAAATTTCAGGCCTCATTTCCAGCATAGTCTGCCCTTATCTCTAGAGGAAATGAGAATTCTTTAAATGTTTCCATCTTCTAGTTTTATAGTGTTCTGAGTTGATAGCAGTTGTCTGTGGAGGCTGTACATTAGGTATTTGCAGTTTATTCCACCTTAGGATTAAAATCTGGCCCTTATTTTTAGCACGAATTATGGATGCAGGAGATGAAAGTCTCTTTAAATGCTACCATAGAGCCTTCTGGCTTTTATAATGTGTCCTGGAATAAACAGTTGGCTGCCCAGTGCCTGTCTGTTTAGGACCTACGAGACAGTTAACAAAAGCCATCTGGTTAACAAAAGCCAATCCCTTTAATTCTTATGGCTTCCATACTGTTCAAGCATGAGCCACTATATGGTCTATTGCCTCCCCTTCTACCTATATTTCAGCCCAATCTCCCACAGGTGAGAATCCTAGAATTTGTATTTTTATAGCATGGCAGAGGTTCTTGCCATCCTGCTTACCACAAAAACTTGGTAACTTCTTGTGTCATTTTTAAACTATTAGAGTTCCATTCAAACTAACCTCATTTTAAAATACCTTGCAGATATAATGGAGGACTGCTAGAATTTCATAAAAGCTTACAAGAAATAGGAGATACAAATGATCATTGGTTTGACATAGATCCTACAGAAGATGGAGATTTGCCTACAACTTTTAAAGTAAGAAATTATTTAGGAATAACATTTCATCTCACTGATTGGAGTCATGTTTGATAATTTTTATTTAAAAACTACATTATATTCAATGGCAAGCATCCTCTTTTATTGGAAATTAAGTTTTAAGAAACAACTTTGATTTCATTGTCTATTCTATACAGAATGTGAGTATGATTCAACAAGTAGAGAGAGACAGCATTTTCCCACAACAAGAAAGTTAATATCCATATTAGTCTAGTACTTCATGGATAGAACCAAATGCAATAGGTGACGTTGTTTTTTCTTAATTATTTTGTTACCTAATTTAAATCATAATGCACTAAATGCTTTGTTCAGAAAACTTGGGAAATGTAAAACTGTCCAAAGATAAAAGTAAAATATACATGTATTTGTTCAATGGAGAAACAATTGTTATCATTTTCATTAATGTCTATACACATATATGCATATAAACACTCATACCCTTTATTTATTTATTTATACCCTTTATTTTTGCTAAATTGGTGTATTATACACATTTATTTGTAGCCTGGAAATGTACAGTGTTTTAATTTTCTAGTAATTAGATTATTATATAATATGATTTTTGCAATTGTGCTTTAATTGCTTAACTGTTTTCTGCTATTTAATTTGTCCTAAACATTTCGGTTTTTAATTCTAATATAAAGTGATCTCTTATATATTTCTCACATAATTCCCTTGGAATAAATTTTGAAAGTTGGAATTGTAAAACAAGTGTTTACACACTTGTAAAGTTTTATTTATTTATTTATTTATTTTGGTGCCAGGGATTGAACTCAGGGGTTCTCAACCACTGAGCCACATCCCCAGCCCTGTTTTGTGTTCCATTTACAGACAGGGTCTCACTGAGTTGCTTGGTGCCTCACCGTTGCTGAGGCTGGCTTTGAGCCCACGATTCTCCTGTCTCAGCCTCCCAAAATGCTGAGATTATAGGCGTGTGCCACCGTGCCTGGCTGTAAAGTTTTTGATAATATATTCCTATATATTCTCTCAGGAAATTATACCAGCTTATATTCTTAAGACAGTATTAAGTGTCCCAGTCCCCTACACCTTTATTCTTTACCTTTTGGTTAGTTTTTGTTCAAAGCCATATAGGTCTCTTTTTAATTTGTTTAATATGAAAATAACTATACCAGGTTTCTCCTGATTAACGTTTGAATGGAAAATCTTTTTCCAAACTTCCACCTTAAACTTTTTTGTAGCCTTATATACTAGTTGTCTTTAAGGCCAAAAGCATTCCTTAAACTAAAGAGAGACATTTCATTAAAAAAATGAGGTTTGATTATCCTGGAAGCTACAACAATTCAGAATTTATATATACCTAGTAATATAGTGCCAAAATATTTAGGACAAAAGTTGACAGAATTGAAAGGAGAAATCAAAAATCCCAGTCACAGTGGAATTATGTGTGTGTTTGTATGTCTCATACATGCTGGGCAAGCACTCTACCACTGAGCTACACTCCTAGCCTACAATGAAATATTTTAATATACCTTTTTCAGTTATCAGTAGATGTCATAGATGGCCTTTGGCATTGTTAGGATAAACATACGAAGTTTAACTTTGAATTATTAATTAGTAATAATTTTGTATGCATTTTAAGTATTTAACTGTGTCAACCTAAAGCATTCCCTTCATAATCTTAACGGTTTTTTATGTTTTTCCTCCTTTTAAAGTAATTTTCTGTATTATCCAGATTATATTCAGTGAATTTTTGTATTATGCAATGTAATACATATATGCAGTTTGACAAAAGACTTAAAAATTAAGAGTTCATGTTCTGTTGTCTTTAACTACAATTCCTGTTCCCTATAGTTGACGCTTTCTAAGTCTGTAGTCATTTTTCTTTGGTTTTTACCTATTTTTCAAAAAAGTACTGCTATATTAAAATTTTGTCCATTTTAGGTTTTATCTTGACTTTACACTGTGGAAGATAAGAGATTAGCCCTCTTGTACAGAACATACCTCTTTTACTCTTAGACATACACTCACACACACACACACACACACACACAGACACCCCCATCTTACCAGTAGTTTTGAATTTTTATTAAATTGTCCTAGAAATTTCCTGTACCTCTCTCCTATGTAGAATATTTCATGTGTCAGAACTCAAGTTTTCTTCTTTCTAGTTTAGTCCCTGGTTTGGGTGGTGTACCTCCTGTAGCAGCTTTCCATAGAAGAGTGCTTGCTTAGGAAGTAAATTTTTGAATAACTTTAAGTCTAAAAATAATTTATTCTTTGTACAGTTTACTTATATCTTGTTTAGTTATAGAAAATAATTTTGCCTCATTTTTTAAAAATGTTTTTGTTACCTTCTAGTTTCTAATATTACTTTTGAGAAGTCTGATGTCATTCTGGTTTTTATCCTATTACATGTGACCTGTTTCATTGTCTTTTTCCATTTTCTTTCTGAGAGTTTTTAAAGAATATCTTGTATATCCCCAGTATTCTGAACTTAATGGTTTTGGTTCTGGAACATTTTCTTGATTTATGTATTTGATAATTTCTTTTTAGTTTTCTCTGTTCTGAAATGCCTATTGTTCACATACTTTGTATATTGAACTCATAATTAATATATTTTGTATTTTTTGTCGTTTTGTTTTCCATTCATGCAAATATTTTCAGCTTTATCTTTCTGAATGACTAATATTTATGAAATAATCATATGCCCTCAGAATATTAGCGGTAATACTATTTGAAATCTTCTAATCCTATCTCTCTAAAGGATGAATGTTAATGATCTTATTAGCTTAGACCTGATAATGTGTTTCATTTATCAGCATTTTAAAATTAGAAATTGTATTTCAAGTTGTAAGTCTGGGCAGTTGAAAGCATATTTTTGTACTGTACTTTTGCCAACATAGTGTCCTAGGGGCCAGTTGTGATATTGAGATATATATTATATATATATATTTTATTTATTTATATATACATATGTGTGTGTGTGTATAATCTCTAAGCAAGTAATTCTTGATAGGAACATGTCAAGTGTTACACTATAGGTTGGATGGTACAAAGAAATACAGCTTCTCTCCTTTTCTCCATGTTTGTATCACTCAGTGTAAAATTCAATATTCACAATTTTTACTTTGTATGTAGGAAATATGTTCTATGACTTTTTTTAAAATACAAATCCTTCATAAGGGAATATGATATGGACACATTACTTAAGGAAAACTTTGGAAGTATTGTTATTTTAATTTGTTGTTATTCATCAGAATTTTTTTTATCTTGAAATCTAGGATCTTCTCAATAATTTTATCAAGACAACTGAAAGTAATATAATGAAACAGACCATTTGTAGTTATCTAGATTGTGAACGATCTTGTGAAGCTGACATTTTAAAGAACACCAATTATAAGGTACAATATTTAATAATTAACTGAGTATTTTAATGTGATTATAAAATTAACTTTGATAAACTTATTATATCATTATGTGCCAAAATATTATTTTAAAAGAGTTTTTAGCTTAATTATAATGGTTATGCAGTTGAGAAGATGTTTGATTATCTGAGAAATTTGATTCAAAATGAGCAATAATTATTTATGTTCTGTAAGTTAATTAAAAAATAAATTAGTTTTGCTAAGATTTTTGTAACACATACCTCTGAAATTATAATTATTATTCCTGTACTCACACAGTGAAAATGATCTAGAAATTCTTTTACTTTATAGTTAGGAATGTTAGAAATTGAGAGTAGTAGCATTTAAAGAGAAAAGTTGTCACTCCTTAGGAATTATGATACTAAATAAGTTAACATTATCTCTTCAGTGGGCCTTCCAGAGGGGAGAGCAAATGAAACCCTTGAGTTTTAACTTGAATAAATTCAACAATCAGAATACATCTTATAAATAAATCTCTCTAGATCAATCAGAATAAAACTGTGTGAAATCATAAGTTGTGACAAGAAAATGTGACTATAAGTGCAAATCAAACACCACTTCTGTAAGATAATTGTAGTCTCACTTGCAAGGAATATCTATAACAAATGGAGAAGGTGGGGAAAAGGAGAAGCCCAAAATATTTCCTTAAGATAAGACAGGGATTAATAAGCAGGCTTGGTGAGGTACAGTTTTCAAAACCAAGCATGTTCAGTATTGGTTTACTGTAGGACCACATGGTACTGTGGTCCTGAGGTTTCCCAGGAAAGCCTGGGAAAGTAAGGTCCTGGACATGCAGCTTCAATTTTTGTAATATAAGCAGAATTCTTATATAAGGAGAAACTATCATTCCCAGAGAGGGCATATGGGAAGGACAAACATATCCATACCCTGGGATAACATAATAGTCCAGGAGCTGTCACTAAGAAACAAATCTGAGGTCTGGTGATGGGTTATGAAAGAGATTCCAAGAATAATGGTATGGAGTTGGAGTTGGAAGTAAAGAAGATGTATAAATGAAGATGAAGAGGATAACATAGTATATTCCTCAGCAGAGGTCACTCTCTGGGTTTTTGTTATTTTATTGTACATAGCATATGGAAAATATTACATTGACTTGTTCAAATTATTGCCTCTTTTTAAACTGTCTTCATTTTTCTGTCTTTATTGTAAAACTGTCATGTAAAGTTCTTCAGTGGTCTCTTGGTAAATTTTGAATACCACATAAAACTCATCACTTATAGAATATTTTTAAAAGGAGGAGGAGGTATTTTCTGTATCTTCATGATTCACTGTTTATTTCCATATAAATTGCTTGCTTTTATTTTTTTCAAGGGATTTTTTCAGTTAATGTGCAGTAAAAGTTGCTGTGTTTATTTCCATAAAATTTGTTGGAAAAAGTTCAAGAATTTAAAATATCCAGGTGAACATGATCAGGTATTATATTTGCTTTTCTTTCTTAAAGCTGTGCTACAGCATTTCTTCTTCCTGTTTCCATTTTGTCCTCTTTCTATTCATTTCTTCCTGTTTACATTTTTCCTATTTTTTTTCCTCTCTCCATTTTCTTCTCATTTCTCTCTGATGTTTTTCTTCCCACCATCCTTCATTCATCATCATTATTTATTAAATAGTTCTTTGTAGCAAACATTCTTCTAGTTATTTTGCCTATTGCTTTCTTGCCCTTAGAAGTTTATACTCAAGAATAGAGTATATTGTTGCATATATTCACATAAAGGATATAAAATTTGAGTTGAATTGCTTAATAAATACACAGAAAGGATAATTTCTTTTTTTGGTGGGAGATACCAGTGTTTGAACCCAGGGGCACTCAACTACTGAGCCACATTCCTAGCCCGTTTTATTTTTTATTTTGAGACAGGGTCTCACTAAATTGCTGAGATCCTTGTTAAGTTGCTGAGGTTGTTTTTGAACCTGTGATCCTTCTGCCTCAGCTTCCCAAGCTGAGCCACTGGGATTATAGATGTGCACCACCATGCCTAGTGATAATTTCTATTTTTAGGCATTGAGAACAAGGACAAATTTGTTTTAATATTTGGATTTGTTTATATGTAGTTACTACTCATGTAATACTCTTCTTTCCCACTAAAATTGAAGTGGAATTCCAAAATACAATTGTGTATTTTTATTTAGTAAACTAATCACTGTAAGTTGGGTCTATAATTTTGATTCTGTGGGGTTTATATTGTGCAAACAATAGGAAAACCTTATAAAGTCATTGTGGTATAGTAGAAAAAAACACTTGGGAAATATGGGTTCCATTCGGATTGAGACACTAATTTTATTACATTTGACTGATAATTTAACCACTTCGAGACAAATTTTTCTAAGTTCTAAAGTGAGGATAAGGTAAACTATTTCATAGAGTTGTTGTGAGGAACTGGCATAAACTGTACAATCATATACGGCACTACTATTCATTTTTTAAGTGCTATATATATACTTCTTCAATATCTTTTATTATTTGGACATTTAATATTGCTCAACTTTAGAAAGGGAAGTAAAAGAAATGTAAAACTTAACCAGAGGAAATGGCAAAGTCAGAACCAGAGAAAAGAATGATTCAATATTTGTGTTTTTTTTATTTTCTCTGGAATCCTTTAGTATCTAATAGAAATTCAGTATTCTTAGTTAGAATGTATTGCAGATGCATTCTCTGGATCAGCAAATACATTTTAGGCTGTAATATAGCTTTTTAAAGATTTTGAAATAGAAATGATTAGAAAAGAAAGAGAAATCATAAATCTTAAATAGAGTATCCATTGATACATAAAATGGATCATCTTTGAACAACTTCTAAATGTTTATTCACTTGTTAGTTTACTATATGGCAACATCTGCTTCTACTTGGTTGTTTATTTAAATTTACTCATATTTGCACATTAATGATTTTTATTTTTATTTTCTACTAACTTTAGAGTTTTAGTGGGAAAAAGTGTTTGAAGGAAGGATGTACAGGTGACATGGTAAGAATGCTACAATGCGATGTACCTGGAATTGTTAAAATTTTGGTGAGTATCTTCTAAAATTTTTCTCGATTTCCTTTACTGGAATAATATTTTTTGATTTGAAACAGATTTTGGAATCATAATAGGATCCTAGTCATATTTTCTTTGCCATTTCTATTCCTGTGCTTTATCTAAACTAGTATTTAAGTGGTCTTTAAGAATAAAAAAATTTTAAAAAGTAAAGAGAAACAGATAAAACAAGCCAAGTGCCCATGAATGAGGGAAAGTGTCATGAACTGAGAATGATAATGTATTTACTTCTGTGCTACCTAAGGTTAAAAATAATTTTACTTAGTCGGGCGTGGTGGCGCATGCCTATAATCCCAGCACCTTGGGTGCCTGAGATAGGAGAATCGTGAGTTCAAAGCCAGCCTCAGCAACGGCGAGGCATTAAGCAACTCAGTGAGACCCTGTCTCTACATAAAACACAAAACAGGGCTGGGAATGTGGCTTGGTGGTTGAGTACCCCTGAGTTCAATCCCTAGTACCAAAAATATAATAATAATAATTTTACTTTCTGAAGTCTTTATATATCTTCCTATGAAAATCTCTGTGGAATAATCCATGTAGTACTTATCACATATACTGCAGTCAGATGGTATGCATTTTATTTTTATTTAATGAAATATCTTATTGAATTATCTGTTTATAATAATTATGACAAATGAATAGAAATGAATCTCAGTTACTTCTTTACCTTTAGATATGCTATTTTTATACTTATATTTGACATTTAGATTCTATAGTGATACAAAGTTGAATTTGTTTTAAGGGTGCCTCTAGTTTGTTGTTTCAACAGGACCATGTATTGCTCACCTTTTAATTATATTTTCTTTGTTTTATATTTACTGTGGATTTACTGATTATCTCTTTTCAAGTGTTAAGGCTAAGAACTAACATTAAAGAATTTTGGAAATTGAACTACTTTAGGGCTATTTTTTTTTTCCATCACTTGCAGTTTGAAGTTGTGAGAAAGGATGAATATATAACTATTGAAAATTTAGGAGCAAGGTAAGCTTGAAAGAAAATTTTCTCTTACTTTTTTTCTGAGGATATATGTGTTTTTAGTTGCTGCTTCTGTGTTATGTCACCTGTTAGAGCACCATTAAGTTTTAAGGGAGTATTTAGGTATATGAAAATTCATATTGAATTGCCTTTTGTTCCCTGTTCTATGCCCACTGCTGTGTATGTTTACATTGTGTAGCAGGGAAGGATAAGTTATGTGGATACTTTTCTCTTAAGTGTGAAAGTAATTCTTACCTGAAAACAAAGCATCTTTTTCTTAAAATTATTATTTACGTTTGTTTGTTAATAAACTCTGTAAAGCTCATCCAGACCTCTAAGTTTATCTCACAATTAGAATGTTCCTGTTCTTTAGATGAGAAAGTTTTTTAAAAAGCTGCATACACACACACACACTTTTTTTTTTAAGGTAGAAATTCATAGAATATTGCTACTAAAATGAAAAATTCCAATACAATATTTTTCAAATTCATTGATTCTCTTTTTCTTCTATTTAAAGTGTAAAATATATACCATTTTCAGTCTACCCAGAGACATTGCTTTGATATAAAAGGCAATATTTTCACTTATGAGTTAAACCCAAATCTGTATCTAGCACAGATCTCTCTTCTATAATCTTAACATTTTATCTACCTGCATCCCGATTATCTCTATTTTTATTTTTTCCAAATGTCTATACTCAGCATGCCCCAAACTGATCACGTGATCTTTTTTCCAGCAGTATTCTGTAACTCTTAAATTCCTCTATCAATTTGACTTCTTAAATATATTGGGAAATAATATATTCCTTTATTTCTGCCCTGCCTGCCCCCTTAACTAAATTATCATGGTTTCTTATTTGGAATTCTAAAACAGCTTCTTAACAGGTTTGTTCATAGCCTTGCCTTTCTCTAGTCTGTTGTTTACAAAGCTGTCTACAGGACTTTTCTAAAATAAACACTGAAATACATCATTTCTGTGATAGGAAATCTTTTATAGTCTTCCTATTGCTCTGAAAATTTAAATTCAGATTCCTTAGCCTGGCTGTTCAGGCATTTTGGACCCTGCTGAACTTGTTAGTCATATATTCTGCATCAGCTATACTGAGCTCCCTTTAGTTTCCTGGATGTACCATCTCAAGAAATCTCCAGGTTTTTATCTGGAGAGAAAAGTAAAACTGTTTTACTATTTTAAGCCTGTTGCATGGAATACTTTGCTGCTTTGACTTGACGTAGTTAAAACTACTGGACAGCCTTACTTAGATGAAAGTAAGTGTTTCTATCATGTATTCCTGTTACTTCTGTCAAAACATTTACAAATTTATTACACTTTCTTGGCTGTATTCACCCTCTCCCTTTTTTGACTAACATCTATGAGGACAAGAACTATATCTTACTGATAAATTCTCAGCACATAGCTTAAAGCCTGGCATGTAGTTGCTACCATTAAATGCATAGTAGATTTAGAGATTCTGAATTCCATTATTCTTCAGTGAATAATTTACTTTTATTTTGATAGGCAGTTCCCTTGGCTGGTTCTAAACTGTGAACTCTTTTTTCTTGGATAATGGTTCCAATCTCAGTTCAGATCTTTTGCCATTAACTGAGCTGCTTTGGATTTGTTCCACATTTGGTCAAAACCAGGTGTGGTATAATGGTCAGTCAAGATTTAGCTAGAAATTTGGAGATATATTCTCTATTTCTTCCTTCTGGTATTCTCTCATTTCTTCAGTGGTTGTAGTTCCATGGCTTTAGTTTTCTGATTTCTTTGGACAGAGAGTTTTGGTCTATAGTGATACCAGCTTTTTCATTTCTGCTATTGGCAATATTTATTTATTTTTCCTTACCATTCTCACTAGAGATTTATCAATTGTGCTGATCTTTTCAGAATCAGTTTTCATTTCATTGATTTTTCTCTTGCACTTTTTCATTTTCAGTTTCACTGACTTCTGCTCTTTGTTATTTCCTTGTTTCTGCTTGTTTGGGTTTAGTTTGCTTTTCTTTTTCTTAAGAAGAAAGCATTTATTATTGATTCAAGATACTTTTCTTTACAAACTGATTTCACATGAAATATTGCTTTAAATGTGTTCCATGCACTTTGATACATACAGGTTTATGGCTATTATTTTCATTCAATTCAGAATGTATTGTAATTTCCTCTGTGTTTGTGTGTGTGTGTACCATGGGTTATTTGGAAATAATGTTACTTACTTGTCAAATAGTTGGGGAATATTTGAGCTGTCTTTTTACATATTGGTTCCTAGTTTTAATTTTATGTAATTGCAGAATATATTTTCTAGTTCTATAGTTTTTTAATTAAATTTGTGGAGGTTTGCTCGATGATTCATAATATATATATTTGATGAATGTTCTGTTTCCACTTGGAATCTATATTCTGCTCTTCTTATGTGGAGTAGTCACTACCTTAGACAAAAAGGTATTTTATAGTTTCATTTCAGTGTTCTATATCATTAATTACTTGTTTACTTTATTAGTTCCTTAGAGGGAAACGTTGAAACTGCTCTTGTTATTTTGTCTCTTTCTCTTACTGTTTATTTTGAAACTTTTTTAGATGCTACATACACATTTAAGATTGTATTTTTTATTGATGATTTGATCCCTTTATTGTTTGTTTCTATTTTAGTGACATTTTTATTCGTTTATTTTATTTTTAATTTTATTTATACATTTATTCTACTTAGGTATACATGATAGCAGAATGCATTTTGATTCATTGTACACAGAAGGAGCACAACTTTTCATTTCATAGAATCACAACATAATACAGTCATACATAAAGCTAGGGCTATGATGTCCATCATATTCCACCTTCTTTACTGTCCCTGAACCCCCTTCCCCCTTACACCCCTATGACCAAAGTTCCTTCATTCTTCCTGTGCCCTCCCCACATTATGGATCAGCATCCACTTATCAGAGAGAACATTCCGCATTTGGTTTTTTGGGATTGGCTTACTTCACTTAGCATGATATTCTCCAACTCTATCCATTTTCCTGCAAATGCCATAATTTTATTCTCTTTTATTGCTGAGTAATATTCCATTGTGTATACATACCAGTTTCTTTATCCAGTTATCTATCAAAGGGCATCTAGGTTGGTTCCACAGTTTAGATATTGTGAATTGAACTGCTATAAACATTGAAGTGGCTGCATCACTGTAGTATGCTGCTTTTAAGTCTTCTGGGTATAGACTAAGGAGTGGGGTAGCTGGGTCAAATGGTGGTCTCATTCTAAGTTTTCTGAGGAATCTCCATACTGCTTTCCAGTTTGGTTATACCAATTTGCAGTTCCACCAGCAGTGTATGAGCGTGCTTTTCCCCCACATATTTGCCAACACTTATTGTTGTTTGTATTCTTGATAATTGCCATTCTGACTGGCGTGAGATAAAATCTTAGAGTACTTTTCATTTGCATTTCTCTAATTGCTAGAGATGTTGAACATTTTTTCATGTCTGTTGATCGATTGTATATCTTCTGAGAAGTTTCTCTTCAGCTCCTTGGCCCATTTATTGATTGGGTTGTTTGTTTTTTTGGTGTTAAGTTTTTTGAGTTCTTTATATATCCTGGAGATGAGTGCTCTATCGGATGTGTGTATGGCAAAGATTTGTTCCCAGAATGTCAGCTCTCTGTTCACTTCATTGATTGTTTCTTTTGCTGAGAAGAAGCTTTTTAGTTTGAGTCCATCCCATTTGTCAATTCTTGATTTTACTTCTTGTGTTATAGGAGTCTTGTTAAGGAAGTAAGGTCCTAATCTGATATGTTGAAGATTTGGGCCTAATTTTTCTTCTATTAGGTGTAGGGTCTCTGGTCTGATTCTCAGGTCTTTGATCTACTTTGAGTTGAGTTTTGAGCATGGTGAGAGATAGGGGTTTAGTTTCAATTTGCTGTATATGGATTTCCAGTTTTCTCAGCAGCATTTGTTGCAGAGGCTATCTTTTCTCCAGTGTACGTGTTTGACTCCTTTGTCTAGTATAAGATGGTCTAACATGTCTGTTTTGGCACCAGTACCATGCCATTTTTGTTACTATAACTTTGTAGTATAGTTTAAGGTCTGGTATTGTGATGCGTCCTGCTTCACTCTTCTTGTTGAGGATTGCTTTGGCTATTCTGGGTCTCATATTCTTCCAAATGAATTTCATGATTGCCTTTTCTGTTTTTATAAGGAATGATGTTGGAATTTTAATTGGAATTGCGTTGAATCTACATACTGCTTTGGGTAGTATGGCCATTTTGACAATGTTGATTCTGCCTATCTAGAGCATGGGAGATTTTTCCATCTTCTAAGGTCTTCTTTAATTTCTTTCTTCAGTGTCTTGTAGTTTGCATTGTAGAGGTCTTTGACCTCTTTTGTTAAATTGATTCCCAAGTATTTTTTTTTTGAGGCTATTGTGAATGGGATGGTTTTCCTAATTTCTCTTCCAGAGGATTTATCACTGATGTATAGACATGCAATTGATTTATGGATGTTGATTTTATATCCTGCTACTTTGCTGAATTCATTTATTAATTCTAGAAGTTTTATGGAAGAATTCTTTGGATCCTCTAAGTATAGAATCATGTCATCTGCAAATAATGATAGTTTGAGTTCTTTTCCTGTTCATATCCCTTTAATTTCTTTCATCTAATTGTTCTGACTAGTGTTTCAAGGACTATGTTGAATAGCAGTGCTGAAAGAGGGCTTCCCTGTCTTGTTCCTGTTTTTAGAGGGAATGTTTGTGATTTTTGTCCATATAGGATGATGTTGGCCTTGGGATTAGCATAGATAGCTTTTACAAAGTTAAGGTATGTTCCTACTGTCCTTAGTTTTTCTAGTGTTTCGAACATAAAAGGTGTTGTATTTTGTCAAATGCTTTCTTTGCATCAATTGATAAAATCGTATGATTCTTAAGTCTATTGATGTGATGGATTACATTAATTGATTTCTGTATTTTGAACCAACCTTGCATCCCTGGAATAAACCCCACTTGATTATGTGCACTATCTTTTTAATATGTTTTTGTATGCAATTTGCCAAAATTTTATTAATAATTTTTGCATCTATGTTCATCAGGGATATTGGTCTGAAATTTTCTTTCTTTGCTGTGTCTCTGGTTTTGGAATCAGGGTGATACTCGCCTCATAGAATGAGTTTGGAAGGGTTTTCTCCTTTTCTATTTCATGACATAGTTTCAGGAGTATTGGTATTAATTCTTCGTTGAAGGTGTTGTAGAACTCGGCTGAGAATCCATCTGGTCCAGGGCTTTTCTTGGTTGGCAGGCTATTGATCGCATCTTCTGTTTCCTTACTTGAAATTGATGTGTTTAAGTTGTGTGTGACCTGGTTCAGTTTGGGTAGGTCATATGCTTCTAGAACTTTGTCGTTGTCTTCAGGGTTTTTATTTTACTGGAGAATTAATTTTCAAAGTAGTTTCTAATTATCCTCTGTATTTCAGTAGTGTGTGTCACAATATTTCTTTTTTCATCACGAAGTTTAGTAATTTGGGTTTTCTCTCTCCTTTTTGTTAGGGTGGCTAACGGTTTGTCAATTTTGTTTATTTTTTCAAAGAACCAACTTCTTGTTTTGTCAATTTTTTAAATTGTTTCTTTTGTTTCAATTTCATTGATTTCAGCCTTGATTTTAAATATTTCCTCTCTTCTACTTCTTTTGGTGTTGGTTTGCTCTTCTTTTTCTAGTGCTTTGAGATGTAGAGTTAAGTCATTTATTTGTTCACTTTTTCTTCTTTTAATAAATGAGCTTAATGCCATGAACTTTCCTCTTAGCACTGCCTTCATGGTGTCCCAGAGATTTTGATATGTTGTATCAGAGTTTTCATTTCCCTCCAAGAATTATTTTTTATCTCTTCCCTGAGGTCTTCTGTTAATCCATGCATCATTTGAAAGTATATTATTCAGTTTCCAGGTGTTGGAGCAGTTTCTATTTTTTAATCTGCCATTGATTTTTAATTTTATTCCATTGTGGTCAGATACGATGCAGGATAGTATCTCAGTTTTTTTTATACTTGCTAAGACTGGCTTTGTGACATAACATATGATCTGTTTTGGAAAAGGTTCCATGTGCTGTTGAGAAAAAAGTGTATTCACTCATTGATGGATGGAACAACATATATATGGATGTATATATGTCTGTTAAGTCTAAATTTTTGATTGTTTTATTGAGTTCTGTAGTTTGTTTAGTTTTTGTTTGGAAGATCTGTCCAGTGGTGAGAGAGCTGTAGTAAAGTCATCAATATTATTGTATTGTGGTCTATTTGATTCTTGTAGTTGAGAAGGATTTGTTTGATATTTGTAGATGCCCCATTGTTTGGGGGCATAGCTATTTATGATCATTGTGTCTTGTTGATGTGTGATTCCCTTAAGTATAAGATGTCTTTCTTTATCCCTTTTCACCAGTTTTGGTTTGATGTCCACTTTTTCTGATATGAGAATGGAAACTCCTGCTTGTTTATACGGTCCATGTGAGTGAAACTTTTTTTCCCACCCTTTCACTTTCAGTGTGTGGATATCTTTTCCTGTGAGATGAGTCTCTTGAAGGCAGCGTATTGTTGGGTGTTTTTTTTTTTTAATCGAATCCATCAGTCTATGTATTTTAATTGATGGATTTAGGCCATTCACATTCAGGGTTATTATTGAAATATGATTTATAGTCCCAGTCATTTTGGTTTATTTTTGGTTTTTACCTTGACTTGGTTTCTCCTTTGATTGACTCCCTTTTTCTTTTTTCTTTTTTGGTGTAGTTCTTTTCTTTGTATATTGTAAGTTTTTGGTTGTCATTTTCTCCTCATGGAATATTTTGCCAAGAATGTTGTGTCACGCAGGCTTTTTTAACTTTTGTTTATTGTGGAAGATTTTTATTTCATCATCAAATGTGAAACTCAGTTTTGCTGTTTATAAGATTCTTGGTTGGCATCCATTTTCTTTCAGAGCTTATTATATGCTGTTTCATGATCTACTGGCTTTCAGGGTCTGGGTTGAAAATTCTGCTGAGATCCAAATTGGTCTCCCCTTATATGTAGTCTGATTCCTCTCTCTTGCAGCCTTTAAAATTCTATGCTTATTCTGTATGCTGGGCATTTTTATGATAATATGCCTTGGTGTAGATCTGTTGTAATTTTGTACATTTGGTGTCGTGTAAGCCTCTTGTATTTGATTTTCCAATTCATTTTTCATGTTTGAGAAATTTTCTAATATTATTTCGTTGAAGAGATTGTGCATTCCTTTGGTTTGAAATTCTGTGCCTTCTTCTATCCCAATAAGTCTTAGATTTGGTCTTTTGATGCTGTCCCATTATTCTTATATGTTCTGTTCATGATTTCTTACCATCTTCACTGTATGGTCAAGTTTATTTTCAAGATTGTATATTTTATCTTCATTATCTGAGGTTCTGTCTTCCAGGTGATCTAGTCTGCTGGTGATGCTTTCTATTGAGTTTTTTATTTGGTTTATTGTTTCCTTTATTTCAATAATTTCTGGGTTTTTTTTCACAATCTCTAGCTCTTTCTTAAAGTATTCTTTTGCTACCTGTATTTACTCTCCTATCTCTTTGTTAGAGTGATCAATGGGTTGCCTTTATTTGCTCTTCTATTTCTTTGTTGGATTTATCACTTTTTGCCTGTATTTGCTCGCTTAAGTCATTTTTTAATTTGCAGATCATTTTAATTACATACATTCTGAAATACTTTCTCTGACATTTCATCAACTGTGCTGTCAATGGATTCTATTATTGTAGTATCTAGATGTATTTGGGGCAATTTCTTCCCTTGTTTTTTCATGTTGATTATATATCTTCCTTTCTTGCAATGCCTATCTGAGGTATTATGGTTTCTATCCTATAATCTTGTAGTGACCCTACAGATTACCTGTATCTCACCTTGGAGTTTACTTCCGGTCCCCAAATGGACACTACTGCCACTAAAGTTGATGGTGGTGGTAGTGGAAGTACCTCAAAAGGGCAGTTGGAGTGGCCTTTGCTGGGCTTCATAGGTGGTCCTTGAAGGCAGTTTTGGGCCCTGTTTTGTTCTCCCACTGGGATGGTAGGAACTCTGGCACAGAACTGAGGGCGGTCCCAGGCCTCACTTAGGCCAGGTCTCCCACAGATGTCTCTGTGGGCGGCCCTTACCGGGTGTGTGGGCTCCACTGTGGCTAGCGGCTAGCAGTCTTGAGTCTACCCTTGGCTGGGCTCCGTGGCCGTCCCTGAAGGCAGTTTTGCGCCCTTTGTTGCACTCCCACTGGCAGGAACTCTGGCCCCTT
Source organism: Geosciurus inauris (assembly GCA_004024805.1). Classification (NCBI taxonomy): domain Eukaryota; kingdom Metazoa; phylum Chordata; class Mammalia; order Rodentia; family Sciuridae; genus Geosciurus; species Geosciurus inauris. Next base: position 33,505 of record PVHX01004304.1, on the reverse strand, counting down.
TATTGTTATATAACATTCTCATTGTCTTTAAATCTTTGTCTGATATTAATGTAGCCACTCCAACTTACCTTTTTAAAAATTTTTCTTTAATCTGTATACTTGTGATTATTATTTGTGTGGCATATATGTTTGTATTCATTTACTTCAACATATATATGTTATTGTGTTTAAAGAGAATTTTTTGTTTTCTTGGTAGATGGCATAGGTCTTGCTTTTTTAAAAAATATCTAGTCTCACATTCTCTGCCTTTTATATTGGAATTTTTATTCTATGTAAATTTTCTAATTATTTATATGATTGCATTTAAGACTACTATCTTACTTGTTGGTTTCAATTTTTTCATTCTGTTTTCTTTTTTCTTTCTTGATTTGATTATTGGTTTTATCTTTTCTCCCACAGTAATTTTTCTAGGGCATACAATATATATTTTCAACTTACCAAGTCCATTTTCAAATATTACACCACATCATATATAGTGTAAACATCTTAAAACAATATCTTCTTACATTTTGTGCTATTGTTTTTAATTTTTTATGAGCAGTTTTATAAATTCCACAGTACATTTTTACTTGTAAGATAATTTTAAAAGTTTAGAACTTCATATACATAGAAAAATTTGTTTTATGCATTTTAAAACTATACACTATGTTTATATAATTCAGTCTTATTATTCATTTCATTGCTGTAATTTTATGTGTAGCCATCATAGTCATTCTACCGTTGGTAGATATTTACGTTATGTCTAATTTCAGACTATCACAGTAGAACTACAAATAACACTCTTGTGCAAGTGTCCAGTTGAATATGTGTAGAAAATTTTTCAGAATATATACATAGAATTGGAATTGCTCTTCCATTTGTACATATACTCAACTTTATTCAATCCTGCTGAACTATTTTCCACAGTAGTTTTACTGGTTTATACTCCCTACCAGCAGTCTCCCTACCAGGAGAATTCCCTTTACTCATTGTCATAGCTCGTACTTCATAATGTTCAGAGTTTTAAATTTTTCCAGGGTTGTGGGTGATTGGCAGTGTTATCAGTGATGCTGTAGATAAGATCAATTCACAACAGACAATAGCCACCACCAAACTTTGTCATCATGAAACTTACATTCTAATGTTATTGTCAAGTATTTTGTTGTTGTTGTTGTTTGCTATGGGAGGGCTCATTTCAAAGCCAAGCCACTGGTTTTTTTTATCTGCTTAATGGCAACATTTACTTAGTACCAAAGTATATTTAATAAATTTGGCTAGTTCTTTACTCAATTTTTTCTATCTATTTGTGTTGATATTATACCAATTTCTTCATTGTTCAAAATCCTAAACATTTTGTGTTTTAGTCAACTTTGGATTGCTGTGACCAAAAGACCTAATAAGACCAATTAGATGAGGAAAAGTTTATTTTAGGGCTCACAGGTTCAGAGGTCTTAGTTCTTAGACAGCTGACTATCCCTCTGGGGCTAGGGTGAGACAGAACATCATGGTGGAAGAGTATAGTGGAGGAAAGTGTTTCAAGACATTGCACCAGTAAGTAGAGAGTTCCACTCATTCAAGACAAAATATGTACCCCAAAGGCACACCTTCAGGGACCCACCTATTCCAGCCACACCCTACCTACCTACACTTTCAACCTAGTTACTCCCTAATAAGGGATTAATGTGCTGATTAAGTTAAGGCTCTCATAACCCAGTCATTTAACCTTTAAATTCTCTTGAATTATTTAATACATGAGCTTTTGGAGGACACCTAGTATCTAAACCATAACATTGAGTAAGCTGGGTTCTCTTAGAATAATTATTGCCCAAAAATTTGGTAAAGGGAGGACCAAAAAGAAGTTTCAGGTTTGCTATTTTTTGCTTTTGTTTTGTTGACAATGTAAGCTGTTTTTCCTTTTTTCTGCTACCCCAAAGCCTTCTTGCAAATAAACTTTAACATGATTCTTTTTTGTATGAATCTACTAATGCTATTTGCCTCCTAATTACGATGAAAATGACAGTATGGGGTTTTGTTGGCATTTTACATTTGTTTATTCAATTTTTTCCTTTGCTTTTGAATCATTTCCAGTAGAAAGAAAAGAAAAAACACATCTAACCAAACTTATACTACAAATATTGACTGACTGGTATTGTTTCACAATAACTTAATTTTTTTCCACTTGCAGTTATAAGAAGTTGATGTCTCTGAAAATAACTGATACTGATATAAGGCCGAAAATCAGTTTAAAATTTAATACAAAAGGTAATACTTTAGTTTTATGTGACTCCTTTTGAAAAGGATGTGAACATTTTTACTTTCTCTGTAAAGTTTTATGCCATTAACAAGCGTGCCATCACCTTTATATCATTGAGCAGCACTTTGGTTTGGCTAGAACTCACAGACAGAAGATCAGCAGTTATATGGGTCTCATATTACTTTGGCATTCTTTAGGGTGGCATGCTAGGTAGCTGTGACTACACCTGAAGATTTGTTCCAGCAGAGCTTTCCTCTAACCGCTTTTCCTTTGTTACTTTTAACTGAGCAAGCATTGGGAACATCCTAACGTGAGAAAAATGAGCATTCTCATCTTGGAGCCAAGTAGTCTAACTAAGGTGCCAACATTCAGGAATGTACTAGGAACTGCTCTCTTCAGCAGTTAGAGATCTTACAGGCCACTGGTCCCAAGGAAGAATCTTTGGTGGCAAACTTTTTTGGTAGGGGAAATGGATATCCCTAATAGCAGCCAGCTCTTTATTTGGCTCTTTGAGTCGTTTTCCTTTTAATTTTGTTCAGGTCCACAGGATATGTGAAGTATACTAAGCATAAATATTAATTTAAAAATTTCTTAAAACATAAAATCATTAAGGATAAAATAAGCCACATTTTATGATAAAAACATATTTTGATATTAATATAAAAACCAAATACTATCATATACCAAATTCTTACTACTTTCTAATTCACCTTAGTCTACTGTATTTCTGTGGAAATGTACTACTAAACTGGAAAAATACTGAATAGTTTAGTCTCATGCTTTATTTCATTTCATTAACGACACACCTACTTTATCATTAAATTTATTTGAGGGTGAAGTTCACTGAATCAGTGCTGCTCAAAATCCGTATATATTCAATAAAATCTGATGGTTTTATTAAAATGCTGGTGTCAAGTCAGTTCTGAAGTGGCGCCTGAGATTCTGCATTTCTGACAGGTTCCTAGGTAGATGATGATGCTGTTGGTCTGTGGATGATACTTGGAGTAATAAGGATTTAGATAGTTTTATGTTTCTTGATAGAGATCTGAGCTGTCTAATATGATAACCACCAGCCTATGGGGTAGTTTAAAGATTAGTTAAAATGAAACAAAATTTAATACCCAGTTCTTCAAGACAAGCAACATTTCCAGTGCTCCGTATCAGACAGTTACCAGACAATGCAAATGTAAAACATTTTTGTCATAGAAGCTCTGTTGAATAGTGTTGATTAGGATAAAGTATTAAGTGAAGTATAGTTAAACATTGCAATTATCATTCCTGGATAATTTTAGGAATTTTAGAGGCCTAATACTTTGATGACATTTGGTTACCAAAGCTCATTTACTTGAACAAAACCTTGGATGGTTGAGAGGCTTCTGGTGGAGAATAGTCCCTGTGATTGCTTTTTCTTGGGTACATACTGTTTTTGTTTAGGTTTTTTTGACAGCTGGATAGAAAGCAGCATGTTTATTGAGCACCGGCTGTGGCAAAGCACTATATTATGTGCTTTATTCTTTTGGAATAGTTACTATTCTACAGGCTTAGAATGTAATTCAAGAAACCACATAGAAAAGACCATTAATGTGGAATGTCTTGACTTCTCAAAATTCATTTTCAGATGAAATGCCTATCTTCAAACTTGATTATAATTATTTCTATCATCTGCTTCATATAATTATTATTTCTGGTACTGACATTGTCCGGCAAATATTTGATGAGGCTATGCCACCCCCTCTTTTGAAAAAAGAGCTGCTTGTACACAAGAATGTGCTGGAATCCTACTACAACCATCTTTGGACCAATCACCCTTTGGGTGGATCATGGCATCTTCTTTATCCCCCAAACAAGGAGCTACCACAGTCCAAACAGTTTGACTTATGCCTCCTATTAGCTCTCATAAAACATTTGAATGTGTTCCCTGCACCAAAAAAAGGCTGGAATATGGAACCACCATCTTCTGATCTCTCTAAGTCTGCAGACATCCTGAGGCTGTGCAAATACAGGGATATCCTCCTTAGTGAGATTTTGATGAATGGTCTCACTGAGTCACAATTCAATTCAATTTGGAAAAAAGTTTCAGATATTCTTCTGCGCCTTGGGATGAAGCAAGAGGATATTGACAAAGTGAAGGAAAATCCCATTGAGAATATCTCCCTTGATTACCATCAACTATCCATCTACCTAGGCATACCAGTACCAGAAATCATCCAGAGGATGTTATCCTGCTATCAACAAGGTACTAAGTAATTGTTTACTTCAGTCAGTGAATCTTCATGGAAAGTCTGCTCTATGCCAGACACAATGCAAAGGGTAGGAATATTCAGTGAAGTTGAATTCTTGGTAGAATAGAATCATTAAGAAGGTAAGAGAGAAAAAAAAAGAAGGTGATAATGGAAATTACAGTACTATAGCTATTTCCAGAATATGTGGGAAATCCTCACTCACAGGAGTCTGAAAAAGCTTTCTGGAAAATATGATATTTAAGGAATTCTTAAATGATATGTAGAGGCTAGCCACACAAAGAAGATGAAGGAAGGATATTTCAGAGGAAAATAATAAATTTATAGAAACATAAAAATGCATTATGATGCAGGAAACTAAAACAATTGGCATTAATGACATTAAACTAGAAGGGAGTCCATAGAAAAAATATATACTCAAGAGGATTTCCCCAGTCCTTTTTATTTTTTTAAATTTTAAGACAAGTTTTTGCTAACTTGCTTAGAGCCTCACTAAGTTGCCAAGGCTGGCCTCTAACTTGTGATCCTCCTGCCTCATCCTCCCAAGTCACTGGGATTATAGGCATGTGCTTTAACAATTTTTAAGTACAATAGCTTTATCACTTCTTCAAAAGTGATAAAGGTGCCTAAAACATGAAATGCAGGTGCTGCGTGGTTTGAGGATGCCTTTATAAACACAATAGGTGTATTTTTCTTATCCTTTTCAGCCAAACCTTGATATTTATTTTAAAATTTTAGCAGCTATCCATTTGCTGTGTGTAAAGAAAATATTAGATATTACAAGTGTATGAGTTCAGCAGTTCCATTCCTAGACTTGTCTCTTGATATGTGAAACACTTTAGACTTTCTCTGCAACATCCCAGGATTGCTTCTCGGATCTCCTCTGGGGCAGTAGAGTTCAATGACTGTCAGCATCATTGAAATTGTTGTGTGAATGTTTCTTGTCCCAGGTTATTAGCCTAATGAATACTGATGATGACCACACCTATGCTATTTAAATGTACAATTTCCCAAGTTTCTAGTAATTGTTGAACCTGGTCCAGGTTTTCTTCAGAGAAAATTGCTTTTCCTCAATCCTGGTCCTTGTACTAAGGTTCTGGGATAGCTTTATTTGATTAATATTTGAGAGCTATTTTTTAAGTATAAGGAGACGTTGAGTTTAATGCAATGGGAAAATTAATAAGCAAGAATCTTTGACTTATAAATTGACTTACTAATTATATTTTTAAAATACATTTACTATATTAAGATTTTAAATAACAAAAACTTAAGAAAAAAATATTTGGAAAAGGATTTAAGCACCAGTTCCAGGCATTTCACCTGTGTAGTCTGAAGAGTTTATTGGTCAAGTTCTTTTGATAGAGTCTTTCTTAATATCTTTCTTCTCTTTCCCCAGTTTTTATTCCTTATCTGATTATTTGATTAGCATCCATTGTCCTCACTAAATCTCCATGAAGGTTGTTATATTTTTTTCACCATTTAATATCTAGAGATTAACACAGCCTGATACATATCATAGGTGCTCAATAAATATTAATGGACAAGTAGAGGGAGTGCTGAACAGAGTGCATAATTCAGATTGCTAAAAAAAAATCACAAAGTTTCAATGGAAGTTTGCTTTGTAATTGACTGTTACCTCTTCATGATCTTAAATTAATAATACGGAATTTACTGCTTTGTTTAAAGTGCTTATTTTCAAGGCTTCTCTCTTACTAACTATTGAATTTTTGTATAATTTTTAATCATGAGTTTATAATCTTTATATGATAATCTAGATTATGCTTTATCTAAATTTCATTGATGACCATAACTTGTTATTTTTACAGTTAGTTATAGAATGAATTGGTGCTGTGTAAAAATTTTACTCTTTTCTTAAACCCAGTCAGACATTTGGTGGTAGCATTTATAGTTGTACCTCTAAAGTTTTTTATTTTTATTTTCTATTTTATTTATTTATTTGTTTGTTTTGTATACCGTAGGAATTGCTCTACAGTCAATAACTGGCAGTCAACGTAAGTATATTTAACAATAAAGTGATTGAGAGTAACCTTTTAATTTGGGATAACTAAGGGATATCTACAGGGTTTATACTTGGTCAGTTTCACTGTATAATAAATTATACTTGTTTATTAAAAGCTTAGAAAATCAGTTGTTTATATTAATACTGGCCGGCTGAATCATGTATGAGCCTTACTCTGCCTTGTTCTTAGTACATGTGCTCTAGGTTTTTACCCAAGGATGATGTTTTAACTCTACTTGTGCAATGCTTTGCTTCAGCAGGCAAAAATGCCTATCTTCTTGATATACTTATGTGTTGTCAAACACATAACTTTATCTGATTAACAATCCATTGTTTATAGCTGTATTTTTTTGACCAGGTGATGAAGTGAGTTGCTATATTTTTAAACTTCCATTTATTTATTTGATATATTTTTTTCAGGTGGAGTTTCCCTAATTTCCTTATAATGGCCTCTCAAATTCCCAAGCTTAAGTGACCCTCCTGTCTTTGTCTCCCAAGTACCTGACACTACAGGCACACACACCATACTTGGCTTTTTAATTTCCATTGTTGTGTTGTTGTTTTTTTAAATATAATTAACATTCAGCAAGTAAAGTTATTCTTAAAAAAAGGATCTGTTTGGAGTAAAATGTTGGACCAGCCACATGAAGTTTTGGACTGAGTATCTGTGGCGATATCAAGGAACAGTGTCAGAGAGCACATAATAAGGGGCTGATACCCTTCTATGAAAAAGAAAATAATAGATATTTTAGCTTTTCCTTATCTTCTTTATGTTTCAGATTTGTGTCCTAAAATAATACTGGTTACGGTATTAAAAGGGTCAGTGTCAAAACTCAGAAACCGTATTTTGTATCTACTTAAGTTCTAGAGTAATTAATTACCTAGAGTCTACTTAAGATACCAATAAGGTATCATAGCATTTTGGTTCATACAGATTAATTCCAGGCTAATTATATGGATCTATTATTTGATCATTGATAGACATTGCATTTTCATCTAGTAATTGGAAAAAGTAAGATTTCTTCTATATCTCTTTTTTGGTATACGTTATATATGTACATATACACATACATACATATAGATATTTGGGCAAGCATTTTTATAATCATCATAAGGGGCTAAAATTGCTTGCATCCAGATTCAGAGTGCTTTGTCTTTAATAATTAGGTATTGAAATAGAAGAGTTGCAGAATGAGGAGGAAGAACTAAGTCCACCACTCATGGAATACAATATAAATGTGAAATCAAACCCTGAAATACAGTTAGCAGAAATGAATAAAGATGGAGCCTCAATACCCAGTGAATCTTCAACAGAATCTATTAAAGATCTCCAGGAAGTATAAGCTTTCATTAATATTTGAATTTCAAAAACTTGATCTGGGCCTTTAGTTGTGTGTGCTATATTTAAGGCATCTCTGATGATGTTAGCTTATATTTAACTGTGTTCACACAGAACTTGAATTGGAATAGTTCTTTCCTCAGTAATTTCTTCTCATAATCATTCCTGCCATAACCATTTATTTTACCAACATTTACTGAACACTTCATCATGTGCTAGGCTGTATGCTAAGTTTCTGAGTAAAATTATTCCTGATTAATAGAGGTAGATATGGGAGGGTAGTAGAAAGAAGAGAGTATAATGGGGTATAGAGCAGAGAGAGAGAAAACAGAAATATTTCAATGAGGAGGAAGAACTAAGTCCACCACTCATGGAATACAATATAAATGTGAAATCAAACCCTGAAATACAGTTAGCAGAAATGAATAAAGATGGAGCCTCAATACCCAGTGAATCTTCAACAGAATCTATTAAAGATCTCCAGGAAGTATAAGCATAGAAGTAGAATTTAAATCATCTAGGGTGGAATCTCTATGTTTCTTAATAATTGGCAAAAGTTATTATATAGTCACTAAGTTTTTCTTAGGCTTAATCTTTCATCTTATGGACATGAATATGTTGTTCTTTAAGAAGTGCTTTCTTCAACCCTCACATATCTAGATGTCTGAATTAAAGGATAGGCAGCACTATAGTACAGTATAAAAAGAGTTGTAAAAAAGTAACATAAAAATGCTTTCTTTCTTTGTTGGTTACATGTGTTCAAGTAAGCACCTGAAAGCATTTATCTTTAGCCTACTTATTGACAGTATATGTTTTTCCTTTATACATTGTTGATTTGTCAAGGGCAAAAGACTAAGATTAAAATAAAAATAAGTTTTTTCATAAAATGCAGAAAGAAACATGATTTATAGTAGTAGAAGACAAGCTATCAGTAGAGGAAGCATGCAAAATAACCCCTTGTATACTTTGAGCTACATATTAAATGACTCATTTCTTGCCTACTAGGTTAAGAGTAAACCAAAGAAAAAGAAAAAAACTAAGAATAAAAAGGTAAGAGACTACATTAACATTATAATAGAATTGTCTGATTATGACCTCTTCATTTTAATACATGAATTTATTGTTTTAATTTAAATTAGTCCAAGATGGACATGTAGCATGAATGACTCAATGGCATGTTGAATATAGGATTATAGAGAAACCTACATGTTGTACGTGATTGAAACAGTATATACAACTCTAAATCATAATTTTCACATTTCAATATACAAATATGTAGATTGAGTCAGTTAGTTTAAAATTGCTTTAAGTTCTGCATACCACTGTCATTTAAAAAATGTCTACTCAATATTTTAATAACAGCTTCTTTTTGTTATATTTCTACTGTGGAGAAGCATTTTTCAACATGTTAAGAAATCTTAATTTTCTTTTGTATTTCTGAGAGTTTGCCAACAATGCAATAATATACAATAAAGGTACAAATGCAAGCTTTTTCATTGCTCTTCCTTCATTTCTACCAGTTCCAAAAAGAACTAGTCAAAAAGTCCCACAGTTTTATCAAAAAGTCTTCTAATTGCTTACAAAGCTATAGTGCAAAGTGAATTATTTTTTTAGCCAGACATATTGCTGTCCATTTTGCTGTGCATACTTAGTGGTGAAAAAAAAAAGTTAAGTTTTTCTAGTCTGAAACAGTATATTTAAAATCTTGATTTCTCTGTTTATTGTGTGCTGATTGTAGTTTTCCCAGGTACAATCTGGTGGGACCATAGTATTAGTCATTGGAAGTATGCACAAATTTTAATCATTGATGAAACTTAAGATGAGAATACTTACTGATGTGAAGAACAAAATAAATAACATGTCAAAATGTACTCTACTGTCATGTATATCTAGAAAGACAAATAAAAAAGAATAGATAATTTGGGCTGGGATTGTGGCGCAGCGGTAGCATGCTCGCCTAGCACGCGTGAGGCACTGGGTTCGATCCTCAGCACCACATAAAAATAAAATAAAGATATTCTGTCCACCTACAACTAAAAAAGTAAATAAATATTTTTAAAAAAGAATAGATAATTTATACATCTGATAAATAAAATATCAGTATTATTTTCATGTTTATCATGACCATCATTTAGTATAACTTGCTTAACTCAAAAGTTTTGAAAATTAAACTTTTTAAAAGACAGATAATATGCATTTTGGTGGTATATTTTATTTTTGCCAAAATGTTGATAAGTCCCAGGTCTACATGCAACCCAGAGCTGGCCAAGTAAATTCACAGCTATCAAACCACAAAGCTAAGTTCTGAAGATATATAGTGTGTCTCTTCTTTGCTTCCAGAAAATTTAAATATGATAATGCTCAAATTCTCAATTATCACTCAAAAATTCTTACATAGGGATATCAAAAATGTTTTATTAAATATCAGCAAATATCTAGGTATTTTTTATTTAACATCCTTTTTCTAATTTAGTTTAAGAAGTTGTACTTTTGAAATAAGATTTTATCAAGGTAAAATTTGGACATTAGAAGAGAGATCTTATACTTTTTACCTTGTCTCTTTTATCTAAATTTTAAAATATTTAAAAAATACTAAAAGTTATATATGCACTAATTTTATATGGAATAATCCTATTTGTATACTCAAATTGCTATTACTGTAGGTGCAAAGAATTGTCTAGTTGTAGCATAGGCAACCAGTTATAAACAGTGACATCAACCATATTCTCTCATCTGTTCTTTCAAAAATTTTTAACATGGAAATATGCTTCCTACGCAAAGCAACAATGACTGTTTTAGTCAGCTGTGTGTCACTGTGACCAAAAGACCCAACAAGAACAATTTGGAGGAGGAAAAGCTTATTTGGGGCTAATGGTTTCAGAGGTCTCAGTCCAGAGACAACCTACTCCATTGCTCTGGGCATGATGTGAGGTAGAACATCCTGGTGGAAGAGTATGGTAGAGGAAAGCAGCTCAAGACATGGCACCAGACAGCAGACAGAGACTTAAGCACGGACAGAATATGTACCTCAGAGGCACACCCCCAGCAATCCATCTCCTCCAGACCTACCTTGTCTACCCTCCTACCATCCATTAATCCACTCAAGTGAATTAACGCACTGCTTAGGTTAAGGCTTATGACCCAGTCAGTTTACCTCTGAACTTTCTTGCATTATTTCATGCATGAGCTTTTGAGAGACACCTCATATCCAGACCATAGCAGTGGCAAAGTCTCTGCATGAAATTGTATACTCTGATAATTTTTATGTTTTTGGCATGTCTTTCTAATAATAGTCCTAAAAATAACTATCAGCAAATTTCTGGAAAAATATCAAGAGTAGAATTTGTATACTATATAGAGGGGACAGTATAAATAACTTGTAACTAGTGTCTATGGGAACTTTATTACTACTCTGTATTTTCTCTTTCTGCAGTGAGGTATTAAGTATTCCTTCTAATATAATCTGAATTATAAATAACTTTTGGGTATTTAGATCCTTCCATCTCTCATCCAAGGTTAGAATTGGCAAAAGAATAGAAATCTTTTATGATAAAACCTTGTGGGGGGAAAATGACAGAAAGTAAATCTAGCCTTCAAATTAGATGGCCTTGCTACTGAAGAGAAGTTGCAGAGATCAATTTAAGAGAGATTGATGTATACTGGCATAAAGTTGTCATGGGAACAGTGAGAAGGAAATTTGAGAAATAATCTATACTAGGTATACTCATGAACAACCAAAGGTCTTTTCAACTTGGGCATTCAAGTCCATAAGAACCAAAATTGGAATCAGTAATTCTAAATTGTAAAATCAAATTGACACTGAACATTGAGCATAAATCAGAAAACTGAAACATCAAAATCTTCTTAGTATACTAGTAACAGCAGAACAGCATTGTCTGAGTAGAAAGAAACTAAAGTTTCTTGTAAACAAGAGGTGGTAAAAATTAATACCTATAGTATTCCTAATTTGTGTTATTTATATTACCTTTATCTGATATATTGTTGCTATAATTAAGATGAAGATAAAATTTAGGGATTTTTTAAGATTTCCCCAACTCAAAATATTTAACACTTCTTTGTTGGTTTTTGTTTTGTTTTGTTTTTGTTTCTACTGGGATTAAACCCAGGGGCACTTAACCACTGAGCCACATCCCCAGCCCTTTTTTGTATTTTTTTATTATTATTATTATTTAGAGACAAGTTCTCACTGAGTTGCTTAGGGCCTCACTAAGTTGCTGAGTCTGGCTTTGAACTTGTGATCCTCCTGCCTCAGCCTCCCAAGCCACTGGGATTACAGACATGTGCCACCAGGCATGGTCTCCTTGTTTTTTAAGATTGTCGATGTGTTAGTTTAATTTCACTTTACATGAAGATTTCCAAGAACCCTTGTAATTAGTGTTGGAATAAATCAAAATTACATATACACTTTTCTGAGGTTTACTAACAGGTGCAAACTGAACCCCAATATTCACCTTCATTATCTGAGTTGGTAATTTTTAATGTTATATGTCATGACTTAGTAGCAGATTATAAACTCAATTTAGTAGATTACTACCACCATTTAAAAAAGAAGGTAGAATAAATAGAAATACAAAATATCACAGTCACTGTTCATTACACATAGTATAAGTATTTCACGAAATTTTTATTTTAGTTTTTCACTTATGAGTAAAGATATAGATAAGTAAGTATATATAACATGATATAAAATGTATTTGGTTGTGATCAAAAATGTTTGAGAAACACTGAATCTAAATGAAGTCATATCACTATGCTATATTGATATAGTTGATATAGGTTACTAATTCTTAATGCTCTTTTTCAGAATAAGGACTCAAAAGAAGAGCCAATGTAAGTATTATTTAATTTAATTTTAAAGGTTTTCTTAATATTTTTAAAGTGTGCTTTGTCCATAATACACAGCTTTCCTTTGAGAATTTTTTTAATAAGAGAAGAAAAGACAATTACTTTTCTTAATAAGTTGTTGCTATTTTATAGAAGGTGACAAAAAGTTAAAATAGTATTTACCTTAGAAGAATAATCTCTCACCATTTTTTCTCTGATGCTACATGGGAGTCATGTAATGCTCACTGCTTCAATCAAGAACTATATTGAATTCTGCATAAAATATTTTTTATTATATTCTATATTGTAGTTAGCCAAATCTAGACTAGATCTAGAATAAATCATTGCTATGACATAGTGACCTCTTTTACAAGAGTTTGATTTATAGTGTTTTTATTTAACCTAAAGTGGTGATGGTGGTTTTTTTTTTTTTTAAATCTCAGTTATTGACAGTGAATTTTGAACTTTTAACATAAACATTTTAATGTCAAAACACCACTAAGAGATATTGTATAACCACATGATTGATCACAATATAGTAGATGAAGGAAGGGAATAGATCATTTAATGAAGGAATAACATTATTCCTATAACAAAAGGTAGTAACTATATATTAGTACCCTTAGAAAATTTCTGAGAACATAAATTGAGATTCTTTTAAGTGACAGCAAGAACATATTTTGTAAACCTTAAAGCTATTATTTGTAGTAGATATTTCTTTTTTTTTTTTTTTTTTTTTTTTGGTACTGGGGATTGAACTCGGGGGCACTCAACCACTGAGCCACATCCCCAGCCCTATTTTGTGTTTTATGTAGAGACAGGGTCTCACTGAGTTGCTTGCTTAGTCCCTCGTGGTTGCTGAGGCTGGCTTTGAACTCGCGATTCTCCTGTCTCAGCCTCCCTAAGTGCTGGGATTATAGGCTTGAGCCACCACGCCCGGCTTGTATTAGATATTTCTTATGGACAAAATCCACTTGTTGAATAAAATAGTTCATCAGTGGCACATGCCTGTAATTACAGTGGCTCGGGAGGCTGAGGAAGGAAGATTGCAAATACAGAGCCAGCCTCAGAAAAAGCAAGGCACTAAGCAACTCTGTGAGACCCTGTCTCCAAATAAAATACAAAATAGGTCTGGGGATGTGGCTCAGTGGCTGAGTTCATCCTCGATACTTACCCTCCGCCCAAATAAAAATTAGTTTATCAGCCAAGATGTATTTTTGCTCTCTTTGGCAACAAATTGAGCCACTGGAGCAACAGGTTTTTCTGTTTTGTCTTATTTGTTTGTTTTTTAGGCTTTTTCTAAATGCCATAAAAATGACTTATTAAAAGTGAAACATGGTCAGCAACCATTTTGCTAATTTTTTTACATTGTAGATCCAAATCTGGATAATGATCAATATACCCTGGAAGCTTTGTTTTTAAATGAGAATTTTCACATATCCACAAAAATAAAGAGAATATATATACATATATATATACAACATATATATGTACATATATATATATACAACAGTATAAATACCTGTCATCTCAATTCTTCAGTTAAAGAGAATATATATACATATATATATACAACATATATATGTACATACATATATATATACAACAGTATAAATACCTGTCATCTCAATTCTTCAGTTAATCACTCTTTCACATTTGTTTCATACTTTCACATTGTGTTCTGTTTTCAGTCTCAAAAATCATTGTACTTTTACCTCTTTGTACTTCTGTTTGAAACCATTAAAAGTATGAACATTCCAATGCTATTACTATACTGAAAATATTTAGGAATAATCTTGGGAAGCTTTTAAAAATGCAAATTTATATATATATTTATTTATACTTATATGGATGCCTGGAAACTTGTATTTTTTTTTAAAGCTCTTCAAGTAAGTTAGAAAATTGAGTTTGAGAGAATGGTCTATATAAGCAATTGATTCCATTCAACTTACTAAAATGTTTAGATCACTCTAGAATATCTCAGCGATGTCTAATGACTGCTTATATAGTGTTTTATCAAGTACTAGATGTTAGTGTCCTAAAAAAAGTAATACTGTATACTAAAATTTTATTCACTTGCAAAATCAAGTCATTTACATCATGTTTTAAGCAAAAAAATTATTTTGTGTTATACAGGGAGATTAGGGAGGAAATTCAAAGTTACTAAATAGTAGGCCAAGTAAAAGATTAATAGCATGCCATTGTATATGCAGTATTTTTATTTTTACTTTTTTAGTGGTTCCTATTAGTGGTGTAGTTACTGAACACTATGTTGTTTCATTTAAAAGTTCTGTTATGAAGGAAACTTATATTTGATAATCTATTTTATGTTGCTGTGCATAGCTCTCTATTTACATCAAACCAGAGCACTGAAGTTGATTAACTATCAGCCTACTTATCAAGAGAATTGTGTGTGGTGGGGGAGTGTTGGGATGGATAAATAATAGAGCAGGTAGGGAAATGCTTGCCAGTGTTTCTCAAAGTACTGTTTCACAAAGCAACTGATAATTCATTTATAATTTGAAAAACAAAATAGACACTTCTCAAATGCAAAAGGTCAACAAACATATGAAAAAATGTTTGACATCTAGCAACTAGGGAAATGCATATCAAAACTTCTTTGAGATTTCATCTCACTCTAATCAGAATGGCAATTAAATAATAATAAATGTTGGCAAGGATGTGGGGAAAAGGTACACTTATACATTGTGGGTGAGACTGCATATTAGTACAACCACTCTGGCAAGCAGTATGGGGATTCCTCAAAAAATTAGGAATTGAACCATCATGTAACCCAACTATCCCACTCCTTGGTACGTATACAAAAGATTTAAAATGAGCATACTACAGTGATGCAGCCACATTAATGTTTATAGCAGCACAGTTTACAATAGCCAAGCTATGGAACCAACCTAGGTGCCCTTCAACAGATGAATGGATAAAAGAAAATTGGCACACACAATGGAGTATTATTTAGCCATAAATATAAATGACATTATGGCATTTGTTCGTAAATGGGTGGATCTGGAGACTATATGTAAGTTAAATAAACCAGTCCCAAAAAGTCAAAAGTTTCCTCTAATATGCTAATTCAAGATAAGGGAGGAACATTTAAAAAAAAGAGAGAGAGGGAGTAAAAGGGAGAGGGAATTTCATTCATATAGAGGAAAGATGAGTGGAATAGACAAAGGAGATTGAGGAGGAAGAAGAAGAGACAGAAAAAGGAAAGAACAGCGGAATGAATCTGACCAAGCTTTTGCATGAGCATGCATGAGTGTGGCACTGTGGGTTCCCGCATCAGGTATATCCACAGGACACTAATTTTTTTTTAAAATAAAGCAAAATAAATGGATTGAGGGGAGATTGATTGGCAGGGAGTGGGTGAGGATCAGAGAGAAGTACCAGAGATTGAACTGGAACAGGTTGAATTCCATACCTTTGTGATAATGACAGCGTGCATCCTGGTGATGTATATAGCTAAAATAAATACGTAAATTTATTGAAAACCTTGGAATGAATTGAATTTAATAGGTTCTTTGAATGCTATCTCATATTTATTGTGAATGTTCAAGAGAAAAATATAGAATGAGCACTATTCAAACTTTCTTTAACCATGAACCCTTCTAATTCTGGGCATCTCATGAAAAAAGTACAATACTAATTTAGGAAACAATAGCTTAGGTGAAAAGTAATATATAGTTACAAAAAATTACATTGATCATATCACCACTATAGCTCATACATGCTAGAGAAGGAAGAACAGTTGAAGAAAGAACAAACAAATCCACAACTCATTGGTAGATTTATGAAAGATGATGCAAGTGATGTTCAAGAGGATTCTGCATCTGAAGACAAGTTTTATAGCCTGGACGAATTACATATTCTGGACATGATAGAGCAGGTAAGCATGAATGGAGAGGGAACAGCCCAGATTCTGTTTTTTCCAGATTCTTTGAACAGGATGACTTTTTTAGAAGTCCAGCAGTTTATGCTATTATGAAGAGAAAGAAAAAACAAGAGAGATGTGGCAGGGAGGGTGAAGGAAAAAAAGAGGGGAGGACCTTAGGAACAGGAAACGTTTCATATTAGCCCTCAAACTATTTCTTGGCCTTCACTATTGGGCAAAGTCGATTACAAATATATTCTTCTAAAAGGTTTATGAACACCACAAGGTGATGGGGGTTGGGGGGACTAGCATAATTATACTGGATTCAATGTCAAACTTACCTTGTTTTTTAATTAAATCTGCTTATCATCAAATTTTTACAAAAATTTATGTACAATATTTTTTTCTTTCTCCCTTGGTGATAGTAGTCACTGTTTGAATATTCACTGTCTAAAGAATATTTGTTAGTATAAATGATTACCTGGCTGGTAGTACAGCATTCATATAATTGTCATGCCCATTTTTTCTGCTTCCCAACTACAGTATTCAAATATCTACATTTTAAATGAAATTACATACTCAGTTTTGGATGTCACAGTAAAGTTTAAAAATTATGGGGCCACTGGTTTTTATTTAATAGTCAGGAGAACTTTAGCAACTCAAAATTGGAATAGAAATGTCACATACCTTTCAAAAAATGATTATTCATTAAAGAAAAAAACATTTAGCATGTACATGTTGCCAAGACCTATGCTAAAACATAGTCCCTGTTTTCAGTGTTTATAATCTAGCGGAGAAGTTGAACATTAAAGTGAGTTGATAAAGCGAAATGGGCAATTGAGACTGCCTAAGTTAGAAATCAGGTTCCTCCACATGCTGTCTCTGTGACCCTGGGCAAGTTGCTACTCCTTTTATCTTAAAATTGGAATAATGAGTGTCTGACTCATTATTACAAAAAGAATACTTTTAAAAAATGGTAACTATGAGGGTAGATAAGATCAAAGTATGCTATTTGCTTGTGTGGATATGCCACAATGAAACCCATTATTCTGTATAATTAAAATGCATTAATATAGGTAAGCATGCTATTAGTGTTATTCAGTAGAAGCAGCAGCAGACAAATAACTTGTTAGTGAAGTGTGTAATTGGGGTAGGTGGGTTTATCTAATCAGAGAAGTGATGTTTGAGATGTGAAACATGAATAGGTGTTAATGGTATCTTTAAACCCCCTATAAATAACAAAATAGTACTTTTTTAAAAAGGAAAATAAGACATGCATTTTTTCATGTGCTTAATAGGGTTCAACTGGCAAGGTAACTACAGACTACGGAGAAACTGAAAAGGAAAGGCTTGCCCGTCAACGGCAGCTTTATAAATTGCACTATCAGTGTGAAGTAAGTACTTTTCCCACTAGATCTGAGGAAAGCAAGAAATATTTCAAATGTTAAACTTAATAATTTTTTAAAAGAGCACAGTTGAGTTTTTCTTTCAGTTTGTAATGATATAAACCAAATTAACTGAAATAATATTTTTCATTGACCAGGATTTCAAAAGACAGTTGAAAACAGTGACATTTAGGTGGCAAGAAAATCAAATGCAAATTAAAAAGAAAGACAAAATTATAGCATCTCTTAACCAACAAGTGGCTTTTGGAATCAATAAAGTCTCCAAGTAAGTACAGATTTTTTGATAGAAAGGAAATTGTGGGTTTGCCTTACTTATCTAATAAAGATAATTTCTCATGGCCACTAGATGGCAATATGACTGCACAGTTGAAATTCTAAACAGGGATGTACTCCTTTAAAAACCAACCATATTTTTGCCTTGCCAATTGAATTGAGAAATAACCAGCTGCTCACTCTATATATCATGCTTTTCGTGTATTGGCTGAACAAGTGTGAAGGTAATAGAATTATATGGGGAGGATAATTAACTTTCAGGTCATGACTCTAATTTGTAAAAATGTGATTGATGATTGGCTGTTTCTTTACAGCATATTATAAGCACATTTTTCAAAGACACCCATGGAATCATTTGAGTACTTTTTTATATTGGTATCTCAGTATGTGTGTCATGGAGACTCTTCCCATCTTTACCAATCTCTTTTCTTTTAGAACCTTAAGTATTAAATGTCAAAGACCAAAAATTCTGACTGATAAGGAGAAAACAACTGATCTGCTTTATTTTTTTATACTAATAGCTGCCTCCTATATGTATCAGTTGTAATAGTAGCATAGTTTATAACACACTGTTTATTTTAATAAACAGTTGTACCATACAACACCAGCCATCCATGAAGTCTAGTTAAATCCATTGAAGTTGCTAGAATGATAGTAGGAAAAAGAGACAAAAACTAGGAAATGTTTTAGAGTAAGGGAGTCCAAGATATGTCTTACAAAATTGGAGAAGTATTGGCAGGAAGTTAGATCTTCAATTTTTTCTCACATGTTATCTTAAACATGAAAAGGGTTTTACGAAGAACTAGATGCCATAGTTTTGGCAACATAATTTCAATTGCCAGCACCTTCAAGACTTCTCCCTATTGGAGTATGACAGATCCTCTGAGCTCAGAAGGAGATGAGGACCTAACAAAGCTTATGTAGACTGAGCTGGACACAATCACTTATTTCACTTATCTGTATTTCAGGATTCAAAACTTTGTCTTTTAGCCTGGAAAATGATCATCAATACAGAATATGTCATATAGCATCAGAGATAAGAAAAGTAATTCTGTCAGTGTAGATGAGCAGCCTCTCTTTTGTCATCAAAGCATATTCCTTCTCAACCCATAGGGCTACAAAATGCCACTTTATGGGATGCATACGTCTTCACACAAGGGAACATTCACCAAACATTTGTCGAATACCCACTTTGTCAAGAATTATGTAAGGCACATGTAAAAGATACCAAGATGAATGCAAAATTCATTATGAGCAAATGGATATATGGATTAACATGTAAGAATTAAAATTACATATAACGGACTTTTCGGTCCAACAAGATAGAGTTGTCCCATTCTTCTCAGCTCCTTGCATCCTGGATACAACACAACCAAGCATAGGAACACTCTAAAAGGTGAAAGAGGAAAATATATTGTCTAAAGACTTTGGGATTTGAGGAACAAAAATGGCAGTAAGTTTCCTTGTTGCCTCTCGTATATGTTTCAGACAAGGTACGACAGAAGCTAGAACTGTGAATATGCACAGAAAAAATTCTGACAAAAGTTTGTTTCCTGTAGCCAAAGGATCAAGAAAAGGAAAGTATAACAATAGTAAACCTTTTGATAGTGACCACCGTACTCTAGCCAAACACCAGTGGCCCCCACACCACCCCTAGAAAGTAATTAGTGCAATCTGAGTGGTCCACCTGATAGAAATAGGTGGCAGTATCTATTTCCCTACCAGATACTATCAGCAATATTGAGAAGACAGCTGACCTTATCATGATGATGATGTATTCATTTGTTTATCTGGGGAACGAATCCAAGCAGCTGATCTTCTAATCCCCACCAGACGAAAGGAGCTAATCCATCTAATTCCTCTGCCAGGGTGTATCAGTGTGGTCTATCTGGGAGCTGAGCCTCTGCCTCTAACCAGCATCAATGAGACATAACAAGGCAGTTCCAGGTAGGACTAATGAAGACTAGGCTTCACCTCTCCCTCCCATGGAAAGCTAAATCTGCCCCTGGAACTAACTGCATTCCATTTCCCTACCCTTCTTAACTGGTGCTAGAGGAGCACAACAGGGAGTTTCTGCCTTCACTCTGTAATAAGAAAGTGGTGTGAACTGACTCTGCTTTCTCCTTTGCTCTTGTCAGCAGAGCTAGTAGGGAGCTGATCTTATGCTCCACTTAGAGGCAAAAGGTAATGTGAGTTGGTGCCTCTTCTTCATGGGAAGATGTCAGTTGGGGCTTAGTGGGGAGCTAAACTTATACACCTTTCAACTTCATTTGAGGCAGTGTAATTCAGTGCCCTCTTTCGCTAGAGTGCTTTTGGTAGGGCCCAGTGTAAAGCTGTACATAGCCATTTGGCCCTTACATTATTGAGATATATTACTTTATATCTCAACAGGGGGACTGTTTGTTTAAATAGAACCCAGAGTCTTAATATCCAAAGTATCTAGGCTACAATAGAACATAGTTACAATACCAAGAACCAGGAAAATCACAACATTAAAGAGAACAAACCAACAAATGACAACATTAAGATGAATCAAGCCGGGCACGGTGGCGCACACCTGTAATCTCAGCATTTTGGGAGGCTGAGACAGGAGACTTGCGAATTCAAAGCCACCCTCAACAACAGCGAGGTGCTAAGCAACTCATTGAGACCCTGTCTGTATATAAAACATAAAATAGGGCTGGGGATGTGGCTCAGTGGTGAGTACCCCTAAGTTCAGTCCCCAGTACCAAAAAAAAGATGAATCAGATGTTGGAATTATCTGACAAAGATTTTAAAGCAAATGTTATAAAAATGCTTCAATAAAATTGAATTTTCTTGAAACAAATGGAAACCTAAACTGGCCTGTAATTCCAGCTACTTAAGAGGCTGAGGCAGGAGGATCATTGAGCCCAAGAGTTTGTGACCAGACTGGGCAACAGAATGAGATCCCCATCTCAAAAGAAAACCTAGAAAATATCAGGTTATAATGAGAAACAGTAAGTTATAGTAAAGAATGGAAGTAATGACACTAGAAAATACAATAATTAAAATTAATTTAAAAATGCTGACTATAGTCACTAGTAGAGTAGAGATGACAGGACTGAATCATGAACTTGGGGATAGATGAATAGAATTTGTCCCATCTGAAGAGCAAAAGAAAATAGATTAGGAGTGGGGTGGATCTAAAAAGACAGTCTCAGGGACCTGTTGAATAACGACAAAAGAGCTAAAGTTCTTATCAGAGTTCGAGAAGGAGGACCAAGAGAAAGTGGACTGAAAAAGAGTGTTCAGCAGAATAATAGAAAACTCTCAAAGGAATGATAGAGAACTCTCACACTTGATAACATAAATACATTTACATACACATTCTAGAGGCTAAGTGAACCCTGAATGGCAAAAACTGAAAGAAATTTATGCCAAGATACATCATAACTATATCTCTGACAAAGAAAAATCTTAATTATAAGAAACATTATAGTAGTTCCCCTTAACCACAGGGGATACATTTTAAGACTCCCAATAGATGCCTGAAGTCACAGGTATTACTGAAACCTGTATGTACAATGTTTTTTTCGTAAGCTTTCATTTCCATAACAAAGCTTAATTTTTATTAGGTACAGTGAAATATGAACAGTAACTAATGCTAAAATGGAACAATTGTAACTATTGTACTTAATAAAATAGTCAGCATCACTGTTCTTCTAGGGAATATTATTAAGTAAAACATGGGTTTCTTGAACATAAGCACTGTAATACCAGGACAGTTGATCTGATAATCAAGATAGCTACAAAGGGACTAATGGATAGGTAGATATCCTGGAAAAAAGTGATGATTCTGTGTCCCAGGCAGGATAGAACATGAGGTGCAAGATCTTATCACACTACTCAGAATGAGAATGGTGTACAACTTATGAATTGTTTATTTCTGAAATTTTCCATTTAATATTTTTGGACCATGTTTGACCCTGGGTGCCTATAACCTAAGGAAGCAAAACCACAGATACCAGGGGCAGGGAGGATATTGTACCTATGTTGCAACATTAATTGGAATTATAGCAGAGTTTTCATCCAAAATCATGGAAGTCAGAAAGAAGTACCACATTATTTAATTACTGAAAGAGAAGAATTGAAAGAAATGATCAGTCATGAATCCTGTATCCGGCAAAAATATTCTTTAGGAATGAAAAGAAATAGAGACAAACTCAAAGGAAAAGTATAAGAATTTTTTGGTAGCAAATCTACCCTTACAGAATAAGGATAGGAAGTTCTCTAAACTTAAGGCAATAGAAGCTTGAAACTTCAGAAAGGAATAGTAATATTAGAATCAGAATGAGTGGGAAAATAAAAGTAATGAGTCCATCCTAATTCTCATTAATTTCTTAAATCATACCATCTCATGTGGAATATAACATATATACAGAAAATACAACAATGTATTTTATAAGTGAGGAGGGTAGAAATACCTAATTCGGAGTATGGTTTCTACATTTCACTTGAAGAAGGAAAAGATGGATACCAGTAATTATGTATATATATTTTAATACATTAACTTGTAATTTTAATTATGTAATTTTCTTGTTAACCACTGAGAAACTGCTCAGAGATGTGCTCAAAAATGCTATTAAATAAGTCAAGATGGAACCTAAAAGAAGTGTTCCAATAACCCAAAGGATGGAAAGAAAAGAAAAATGGAGGATATAAACAGAAAACAAATTATGACAGTTAAGCCCTAACATATCAATAATCATCTTCAGTTGTAAATGGTCTAAATACACAAATATAAGGCAAAGACTAGAAGAGTGAATTTAAAAACAAGCAAACAAAATGTCTTCTAATAATATGCTATTTACAAGAAACTCAATTCAGATTCAGTAACGTTTTAAAATAAAAACATGGTAAAAGTGTGGACTATTTATATCAAATACAGTAAACTTCAGAGCAAAGAAAACTGGACACAAAAAGGGACATTGAGTAATGATCAAATGGATCAATCCACTAAGAATACATAAGAATTTAAGGTGTGCATATCAAACAACAGCTCCTCAAAATACATGAAGCAAAACCTGATAGAACTGAAAGGAGAAATAGAAAAATCTGCAATCATAGTTGATGACTTCAAACCCCATTCTCATCACTTATGGAACTAGTAAATAAAAAATCAGCAAGGATTTAGAAGAGTTCAGTACCATCAACCAACAGTATCTAATCAATATCAGACAACAGCTGGACACACATGCTTTGAAGTGCCTGCAGGACACATCCCAGGCCATAAAACAAACCTCAACAAATTCAAGAGTTGAAAACTCATACAAAACATGTTCTAGAATCACAGATGAATAAAGTAGAAATCAACAGAAAGATAACAGGATACTTGCAAATATATGACAACAACTTAAGTCTAAATAATCCAAGTTAAAGAAGAAATCTCAAGGTAAATAAAAATACATTGAATTAAATTAGCATGAAAATACAATATATTAAAATTTGTAGTGCATAGCTGACTGTTCTAAGACTATAGCACTAAATACAATCATTAGAAAAAGGAAGAAGTGAATAATTTCAAATGAATAATCTAAGCTCTCATTTCAGAAATCCCAGTGCAAAGAAAACCAAAATATTCTCAAAGCAAATGGAAGGAAATAATAAAGATTAAAAATAATGGAGGGCCAGGTTTATGGCTCAGTGGTAGCGTGCTCACCTTGCATGCTTGAGGCACTGGGTTCGATCCTCAGCACCACATAAAAATAAAATAAAGATATTCTGTCCACCTACAACTAAAAAATATTTTAAAAAATAATGGAGCTGGAAATAGTAAAATAATAGAGAAAATGTATGAAACAAAAAACTGTTTCTTTGAAAATATCATTAAAACTTGACAAACCTTTAGCAAAACTGACAAAATAAAAGACATGAATTACCATCATCTACAATGAAATAGTGACAACACTATAAACCTTGAAGAAAAAAGCCAGTCCCCAAAACTTACACACTACAAAATTCCATTTGTAGACCATTCTTGAAATGATGAAATTTTAAAAATACAAAATTGTTTTGTGGTTCCCAGGTTATAAGAAAGAAAAGGGAGTGGCTAAAAAAGGGCAAAATGAAGGCTTTTATAGCTAAAACTGTTCAGTATTTTGACTATCAATTAATCACTGTCAGTATCCTGATTATGATATTATGCTACAATTGTGCAGTCTGTTACCATTGTTAGAAATTTGGGAAAGGATGCATGGAATCTGTTGTTATACCTTTATATGATTCTAGGATTATTTCAAAATAAAAGCTTAACTTTTGAAAAGTACATATAAATATCAAAATTGACTAAATAAGAATTTTATAGAATAAATAAATAACTTTTGATTGTTCAGATGAGAAAGAGCTTCCTTCAGTGAAGGAAGAACTTCACTGAAAATATAATACAGGATAGAATTATGAAGATAGAATGAGAATGGAAGGAGAGAGAGCATCTAGGCAGGAGGAAAACAGGAACACTTTGTTTTCATATAAGCTTTTGAGCCATTTTTCTTGTTTAATTCCCTGGAACATTTCCTAAGAATGTGTGATAAAAACATAGATTTCTTTAATTATAAATATTGGTTTCTTTAGGAAGCAAAGAACCATTTTTTCCTTTGGCCCAAATTCAGCACCATTCCTACAGTAAATGTTTTGCAAATATTTGTTGATAATTGAAGTGTTAAGCATTAAGATTTATATGAAAGTGACATTTTGTATAAACTACAATAAGCACTTAGTAAATGTCAAGAAACTGCTATTAATAAAATTCATATAATAAACTTGACAGCCATCCAGAGTTAGCTGGAAAACTTTAGATCTTAAAAGAAAATCTAAGAATTCCATTCTATCATAAGAAAAATAGGACTGAGAAGTTACAACTGCCTGAACATATATAGCTGGTTCATGTCCAGGTTGGATAATAGGAGCTGTGCCTGCATACCCAACAATATTTAGGAATTCAGGTTTTCTGAATTTCCCACTGGCTCTGTCAACTCTTATTGCCCATTCTATTCTTAGGCTGAGTAAAATACTGAAATAATGGAAGGATATAAATAAAAAGGTATTAATTTTAGAAATTTTACCTATCATGTGTTGTCTAACAATGTTTTGGCCACTGACTAAACAAAAACAAGATGATATTGTCTAGTGACATGATAACCATCATCAATCAGTTTGTGTAAGTACACCTTATTTTTATACTAACATTTCTCTGAATGTATCCCTATCATTAGGCAACATATGACTTTTCAATTCTGTCTGCATATTTCTGTGTATTGTAACAAAGCTTGTATTTCTTACTCTTCATAAATCTCTTCTACAGAAAGAAAGGCCGTTTCTTTTCATTGCATCCTCAGTTCAACAGAACATTTAAGTCTCTACAACTTCTAGAAAACTTAGAGTAAAGATGAATGAGTAGTCTCTAAAATCTAATAATGACCAATTCAGCCAACATTAAAGTCATTAAGGACTTAGCATTCCACAATTTATATTAACCAAACGCCTATGTATCCCAACAATCTGAACTATAAGAGACTTAAGGAGAAATATACTTTTGCTATAAATCTCTTCATATTGAAACTAATTAACAGGTTTATAAAAAAGCTTGGCTGTAAGAAATATGGCAGCCCATGAGGGAGGAACCTCAAAAATGATATATGACCTCATATGTCAGCCAAAAGGTATTACTTTACATTTCTCTTTAGAAGTTCTTGCATATTAATTTTAATCTGATCCACATTTTGTTTTCTGATTTATACAAAATTTTTACCCAGTCTTTCCATGATTAAGTCATGTGAATGACTCTCAAGTTATAATTTATAGTTTTAATTAAAATTTTATGCACATAACTTCATCACTTCTAGGTCTGATTTGTTAAGATCTTAAGTGTTATAATTTGCATGACTTGATACAATATCTCTTTAAGGAGCTTAAAGTTCTTAATCCCACAACAGTCTTAGAAAAATAGATGATACTATCCCTGTTTTCTAGTGGGTAAAGTCTAATGGGTAAACTTTTCCAAGTCATTGAGCTGAGATACAAGATAACACTTCTATGGCTTTCTAATTTACTGGGTTAGAACATAATTCCCCTTTCTTTGAGAAGTCAGTAAATCAGACCCAGAAATCCAAGAGTTAAATTCAAAAGGCCCAGGTATAGAAGTTGTATTAGTCAGGGTTCTCTAGATGAACAGAACCATCAGGATATATATTTGTATGATTATAAAAGGGGGTTTTATTACATTGCCTTACACAGTCAGATGCTAACTAGTCCCTAAATGGCTACCTGTGCACTGGAAAGCCAGAGGACCAATGATGCAGTCCTAGTTGGAGACTAAGGCCTGGGGACTTCCTGGAGAATATCTGGTGAGAGTTCTCACTGCAAGAATGAAGGAGCTGGTGTCTTATGTCCACCAGCACTTACAACAGTGATAGATGCACCTGCTCAAAAAAGGAGCTTTCATCTACTGCAGTTTCCTCCTTCTACCTTTTGTTCCATCTGAATCCTCAACCTATCGGACAGTGCCATCCATGTTCAGGCAGGTCTTCCCCCACAGTTTGCTGCCACATGCCAGAGGTTTCTATAAATACTGTCAGAGATACACCCAGAAGTATCTTAATCCTAGGCATTTCCTTGTTGTCTCTCAATCCAGTCAAGTGGATAATCCAAATTAACCATCACAAGTCCAGTTAGCATTTTAGGCTCAAGATTTGTGATCCAAATTAGATCTAGTTAGTTGGTTCCTTTGGCTACAGGTAAGAGCTGTTCTGACTGGACTAATGAGAATATTTCTAACATTATATGACTTACTTTCTTATTCTAGATTACAACGTCAGATCCATGCTAAAGATAATGAAATCAAGAACCTTAAAGAGCAACTTTCCCTGAAAAGGTACAAACTTAGCTTTTTCTTTGGTTGGGTATACCCTTTCTGAAACTCCTTATTTCTCAACATGTTATGGATAGATAGCCATATAATGTATCATTCAAACTGAGTACTTTTTTTTTGGTACCAAGAATTGAACCCAGGGACTCTTAACCACTGAGTCATATCCCCAACCCTTTTTCTATTTTATTTTGAGGTAGGGTCTTGCTTAAGCTGCCTAGGGTCTCAGTAAATTGCTGAGACTGGCCTTCAACTCAGGATCCCTCCTGCCTCAGCCTGTTGAGTTGGTGGGATTACAGGCATGCATCACCACATTGGGCCAAACAGTACTTTTCAGCATGATATTTAGCAGCAGCAATAATTACATTAGGACAATAGATGTAAATTGGAAGTGTGCTAGGCAAATTGGGAGGTATGATCATCTTAGGTCTGATCCTGAAAAAAAGATGAGAGGGATTGAATCAGCAAAGTTATAGTCCTACAACAAATTACTGCTTTGGACTAAAACTTCAGAGTTATTATTTTTTTACCTTAATTAATGCTACTGGGTATGACTGCTTTATGAAATGGACCAAGTTTTATTCTCATTCACCTATTGTTTGTAGGTAAATTTTTTGAAACAGCTTTTTTGAGATCTGATTCATAATAGCATTAAATTCACCCTATTAAAATGTACAGTTTGGGCAGGGCATGGCGCATGACTGTAATCCCAGTAACTCAGGAGTCTGAGTCACGAGGATCCTAAGTTTGAGACCAGCCTAGACAACTTAGCAAGATCTTATCTCAAAAAATGAAAAAAACTGAGGATATAAAAGCAGTTTATTGGTTTCTTAATATATTTATAGAGGTTTAAAGCCATCACCACTATTTCCAGAACATTTTCATCACCTCCCAAAAGAAACCTTGTATCCATTAAGTCATTCCCTCTTCTCTTCCAGCTCTGGCAAACACTAATTTACCTTTTCTTTTTATGGATTTGCCTATTATGGATATTTTATGTAAATAGAATCATAACATGTGGCACCTTGCAATTAATTTCTTAACATAATGTTTTCAAAATCCATGTTGTAGCATATATCAGTTCTCATTCTTTCTAACAAATATGTAATATTCCACAAATATAACACATTTTATCTTTTCATTAATTTGATGGAAATTTGGCTTTTTCCCAATTTTTTGGTTAAGTATGTACAATATTGTGAATAATAATTGCATTTGTGTATAGATTTTGTGAATGTTCTTCTATTTTTTGAGTCAGCAATAAACTTTGTGTTTAACTTTTTTTTTCTTTTTGGTACTGGGGATTAAACCCAGGGGCACATCTTCAGCATTTTTTTTTTTTTTTAAATAGAGTCTCACTAAATTGCTTAGTCTGGTCTCAAATTTGCAGTACTCTTACCTTAGCCTTCCATGTCACTAGGATTACAGTTATGCACCACCATGCCTGGCAATGTTTAACTTTTTGAAGAACGCCAAACTATCTTCCAAGGAGCAGCACCATTTTTATAGTCAAAATAACAATATATAGAATTCTGATTTCCCTACATTCTCACCAACACTTGTTAGATTATCTGTATTTATTTTACCTGTTTTGTTTGAAGCACTGTGTCATTGTGCATTTTTCTAGTGATTATGTTGAACATTATCTCATGTGCTTTTTTTTTTAGTTGTAGATGGACACAATACCTTTATTTAATTTATTTATTTTTATATGGTGCTGAAGATTGTACCCAGTGCCTCACATGTGCTACTGTTATGGCAAGGTTCTAATAAATCACTGAGTCAATCTCAAAATGGGAGTTGGAACATTTATTCACCAGCTGGCGGTCCAGGTTCACCAGCTGATGGTCCAGGTTCACCAGTTGGCAGGCCGAGGAGCAGGCTGCAAGTCTACACCCTTCAACTCCCTCCAGGGATTAGAGCAAACATTTTATAGTCCAAAACCACAAGTAAAGCATGTCAGTACATTAATCATAAATGGCTATTGCTATGATTCAAAACTATAACCCAAAATTATGAGATCTAAAATCATAAGCAGAAGGGGAAGTGGGTTAAAATGACACTAGTTGAGTATAATTTAAAAAATGGTTACCAATGTCTAGACAGTCATTCTCTGACCAGGTACGTTGCCCAAGAAAAATGGGAACCAAAAGGAGAACAGTTTTACATTGTATAAGAAGAACAGAAACATTTGCATTTCTAAGCAGGGTGTGCTAAACAGGATCAGGATGGCAGAGGCAGAGTTTTCTCATAGGAGAAGCATTTCTTATATGACATGGAATCTCAGGGTAAAATGGAGTCTGTTTGGTCATTGCTCATATAGCCTGGCCCATAACACTAGGCAAGCTCTCTACCACTAAGCCACAACCCCAGCTCTTCTCATGCGCTTTTTTAGTCATCTAGCTTCTTAGAAAAACTTCTACGTAAATTCTTTGCTTATTTTTAAATTGGATTGTCTTTTTATTGTTAAGTTTTAAGAATTCTTTGGTGTGGATACAAGTTTCTTTGAAATATAGTCTTCTGTGGGTAATCTTTTCATTTTTTTCAGTATATCATATAATCAAAAATATTTTTTGATGAAGTACAATTTTTTCTTTAAAGCAAATTTTGCACAATATTTAATTGCATAATCATTCCTATTGTGTTAATATGTCTGTTTGAGATTTTTATTTTGCGATTTTTATTTTTTCCTCAATAAACTGGCCTTAATGGTATTAACAATATTATTGTCACGCTTCTTATCAATGTCAGGTACTTGAGCATTTTAGTGTTTCTAATAAAACATTGAGAATGATTTTGTGACAGTCCCCGTTACAATGTTGTATTTTTTATTAACTATTTTCATTAAAGATAACTGGGTATGGTGGCACATGCTAGTAATCCCAGCAACTCTGTAGGCTAAGGCAGGAGGAGAATCACAAGTTTAAAGTCAGTCTCAGCAACTTAGCAAGGCCCTAAGCAACTTAGTGAGGCCCAGTCTCAAAATATAAAACAGGCTGGGTGTGTGGCTCAGTGGCTGATCACCCATGGGTTCAATTCCCAGTACGAAAAAAAAACAAAACAGAATTTGGTTTGAATTTTATGCTGTAGAATTCTGGGACTCAAGAATAGGAAGCTGAGAAGGGATAGAAAATAAAGAGAAATCTCATAGGGAAGGAGCCTTTTTCACTTTTCTATAAAGTCCTGTATAAACAATGTCCTGACTATTATATTTCTCCTTCCCTCTCAAGCTATGTAGGACTTGCTCTTATTTTAAGGTGTGAAATGAGAGTACCGATATAACCACTAAAATATTTTAATATTTTATGACAATAATAATGAAAACTTTTGTGGTTTCATTGTATTGTTGATATACAAAAGGGCTTGTGGAAACTTGATATAAAATTTATTAACAATGATAGTGGCTAACATTTATTTAGTATATGTGCCAAACACAAAGTGCTTTGTGTATATTGTCTGAATGAATTTTCACAGCAGCTATTATTAAAGATAACACAACTTTCTCTATTTTTACCTATGAGGAAAATGAGGTATAGAAAGGTTAAGTAGCTTGCTGTCTCTGTTTGAGCTGGTAAAAAAAAACCATTGATTAAGTAGCTTATGAACAACAGAAATGTATTTCTCATAGTCCTGGAGGCTGCAAAGTATAAGATTAAGGCACTAGTCAATTTGGTATCTGGTAAAGATTTGCTTCCTCAAAAGACAGCCATCTTCTCACTGTCATGGCGGAAGGGGCAAGGCAGCTCATTCAAACCTCTTTTATAAGGACACTAATCCCTTTCATTAGGGCTTTACCCCATGACCTCATTAACACCCAAAGATACCATTTCCTAATACCATCTTGCAGGTTAGGATTTTAATATATGAATAGGGACACAAACATTCAGTCCATTGTATTCAAGCAAGACTTTATATTTAGTAAGTTGTAGAGCCAAGGTTCATCCTAAGACAACTTGATTTTAGAGCCAAGTCTTAGATAATAACCTGTATACTGACAACTTTAAAAACTTCTGCACTCTTTTTTTTTTTTAATAAAGTGTCTTTTATTTTTATTTTACTTATTTTTATGTGGTGCTGAGAATCGAACCCAGTGCCTCACATGTGCAAGGCAAGCACTCTGCCACAACCTCAGCCCAAAAACTTCTGCACTCTTGATACTAAAGGATAACAATAGGGGTTGAGCAGTGTCTTCTCTTGCTTTCATGTGTCATATCCTTTTCCAAGAAATAATTTTCTTCTCATGGTATAGTTTATATCTTTCTTCCTCATGAATAAGGAAGATGAAAACAGTGGTCCTTGCTATAATGTTGATAACTCTTTAATGATCATACATTTCAGATCCCAATGGGAAATGGAGAAGCATAATCTGGAAAGCACAATTAAAACTTACTTAAGCAAGGTGAATGCAGAAACTAGCAGAGCCTTAACAGCTGAGGTAAAAAAAAAAAAAAAAAAAAGGTTGGGGGAAGAGTGAGGTGAGGGAGGGAAGTTTACTTGTGTAATACTGGTATACTAAAGAATTGAGAAAAGACTGATTTTTGAATAATCACAAATAAGACATCTTAGTACCAGCCAGGAAAACACAAATTAAACTCATGGTTTTTTTTGACTCATTGGTGTACAGCATGGGCATGAGTACTTCAGTGTTTATGATCTTTTGTTGTTTTATTTCAGTGACTCCAAGAAATCATTCTGTTGTGTTATTGTACAGGAAATACAGAAACATTGGAGAAATTCTCATAAAGCCAGGTCACTAAGCCAAGCTTTAAAAATAACATTTCACAATTTCACTGCTGCATACTATCTCTTTTCTTTGCTACTTCCCATATAGATCTTCCAAGAATACATATACATCATAAACCCCAGTGTCAAAAACAAACTTCCCAGGCCCTTAGAAAGGCACCCAATTTCTTCTAAGTTAGCTTAGAACACCATAGCTAGTGTCTCTCAAAAGAAATATAATTGTATATGTATATGTAATTTTATTTATAGATAACCAAATTCGATATACAATAAGATTCACATTTTTGGAGAGTTCACTGACATTAAAAGCATTACAAACCTTTCCACCTCTGTCGTTGGTAAGCTCTATTCTCTAGCAGAGTACTTGGGATTCCAGAATTCAAGAACCAAGGAGTGTATCTGAACTCAAAATCTATGGAAATGGTTTTGAAGTACTAGCTTTAACAAAACAAAAAGCCCACGTAACCTTAAAAGCTCAAGCTTGTATTCTTTCTTCACTATTTTAATCAAAAATTTGCTTCTCCTACCATTATGAATTTTAAAAAGGAAGGACTTTGTAACAGTACCATGCAAGAGTACAATTTGTAGTGAATATTGTATGATGAGTAGTAAAAAACAGAGGCTAAATTATTGTGTATCAGTTATGACTTAGAAAGGATTTCTGATATAGGAGAAATTCTAGGGCCCTTTTGGACTGTATCCTGTGTGGTCTGATTCATTATTTGCCTGTTCATGAAGGGGAAAAAAAATAGCAGGACTTCTTTTGAGTATTCTCAAACTTTGCTGCCTATTATGATTATCCAAGTTCTTATCCCAATGCCCAGGCTAATCCTATTATCAATTAAATTGGAATCTCGGGGACCAAGACATCATTTTTTAAAGTTTCTAAAACTATTCCAGTATGTGTGCAAGTTTGAAAAGTAACATGCTTAGAATGTTTACTAGCCCAGTAACCATCGAATAGGAACATTAGAATTACAGGATTACATTGATCAAAAATACTTAAAATGTGTCTTAAATGATCAAGAAGTCCAGGTGCTATTGGGAGAGATTGAAAATAGCTTAAAATTTACTTGAGTCAATATTCACTTACAAGAAGGACACCTTCAACTTCTGTCTTTTTCTGTCAAAAATCTATAGGTGTATTTCTTACAGTGTCGTAGAGATTTTGGTTTGCTTCATCTGGAGCAGACTGAAAAGGAGTGTCTCAGTCAGCTTGCCAGAGTGACTCACATGGCTGCAAGGTAACCTTTCCCTCATAATGCATCTTGATCTCAGAGATTTCACAAATCTCTCCAAGGTTGAACATAATCTACAATGTATTTTTCATGGAATATGCCAGAATCTTTGGAGTAAAGTAGCCCTGTATATATATGTGTATATATATAGAGAGAGAGCCATACATATATTTCAGAAGTTATTTAGTCACTTTGATGGTTGTACTTTGTTGCCTCTGCTGAACCACTGAGAAACACTGAGTACAGTTATAGCTGTGGAAAGATATTTCCTTTCCTCTACAGTGAAATATATCCGAAGTCTCAATTGGAAAACTTTTTTCCTAATTGTTTTCCCTAATAATGCTTGATTTTGTTTAATATGAGAAGTAAATACTTTACTCTCACAGTATTATCAAACA
>PVHX01004303.1:10250-128120 GCA_004024805.1 Geosciurus inauris | reverse complement strand
GCTCAAGTTCCTTCCTCTGCCTACCTCCATCAGCCCAGAGTTAAAGCCATGTATTTCATGTGAGGATGGTTTAGTGGTCTGGGTCCTGAGATTTACCATGAACCTAAGGAAGTTTAAGCCACAGCAGCCATTCCTTCTTTGAGACTCGCCAGGTTCCTGAGAAAAGCCCAAACAACATGTCACATCACTGTAAATTTTGCGGGGGAAATGTTTCAAAGCAAACTCTTGGAATAACAAAGAATAAGAGTATTATTTTTTTAGTTTTACTTTCATCCTCCCAGTGTTATTGGAAAGGATTATGGAAAAGAATTTGGAGTATAAACTCAAACCATCAATACCTGCACATTTTATCTATTACTATGACTTTCTATTTGGACAACTTCACTAGGAAACTATTCTATTCTGGGAAACTCTTGACCAGAAAGACAAAAGTCACAAATTATGTTATGGTTAGTTTCAGGAATATACAAGAAAGAAAAAAAAAATCAATAAACATCAAACTCTTCAAGTTGAGAAGAAAGGTTTGCTTCTCAAAACCGTTCAGATTTTGCATCAAATTTCTCAGTTTGCTCTGTTCATCAATCTTAAACTATTATATAATGATTCTTATTCAGTCTTACCCAAGTCATGCAAAAGTCTGTCTTAAACTAGGTTTCAAAACCTTACTGTATAAGAATTTTTCCCACAGCCTTATTAACAGATTATTTTGAAGGGTATTTCTAGAAAGCTAAGATTTAATATGGGAATCTGGTGAAAAGAAAGTTGAATTTGGAAAACATTTAATTTTGTTTTAATAGTCTATATTTAAGTGGTTTTCAGTTACTTCTGTGCCTGATTTAATTAACTGTGGCTGTCCTGGTATAGGAGTAACTCCAGGAAATTCCTCTTCTCTCTGCTGTGCTAACAGCCAGGGTTGTGGCACAAAAGTGCAAATGTAGAGGTCTTTTCACCATATGAATATGCCCCACCAAACAGAGCCAAATAACAGAGTTATATAGACAGAGAGAAGCAAGGCTGAAAGATTCTGATGGAGAAGCTAGTCCATAAAAACCTTCTCCCATGGTTGTATATCCCCAAATGAAAAGAAAAGATTCAGTTCTCATCAATATCTAGTCAAAAAGGATGTTCTCTTATGTCAGAAGTAGACTAACATGATAATCTTGCATATTCTTCAAACTTCAGTTGGAAAAATATGCAAAATTAATTACATTACAGGAAAAATTAGAAGTGCCCTGGAAGTTTAAACTTCTGCATGAAATGAACTTGATAGAGTTTTCACCAAATTGGATAATACTAAAATTTAACAAAAGAGGTGAAAGACCTCTACAAAGCAAACTATAAGACACTGAAGAAAGAAATTGAAGAAGACTTTAGAAGATGGAATAGTCTCCCATGCTCCTGGATAGGCAGAATCAATATTGTAAAAATGGCCATACTTCCCAAAGTGCTATATAGATTCAATGCAATCCCAATTAAAATCCCAACGTCATTCCTTATAGAAATAGAAAAGGCAATCATGAAATTCATTTGGAAGAATAAGAGACCCAGAATAGCCAAAGTAATCCTTAGCAAGAAGAGTGAAGCAGGAGGCATCACAATACCTGACCTCAGATTATACTACAAAGCTATAGTAACAAAACCGGCATGGTACTGGCACCAAAATAGACACGTAGGCCAATGGTATAGAGTAGAAGACACAGAGACGAACCCACTTACATACAGTTACCTTATACTAGATAAAGGAGCCAAATACTCACACTGGAGAAAAGACAGCCTCTTCAACAAATGGTGCTGGGAAAACTGGAAATCCATATGCAGCAAATTGAAACTAAACCCCTATCTCTCATCATGCACAAAATTCAACTCAAAGTGGATCAAGGACCTGAGAATCAGACCAGAGACCCAACGCCTAATAGAAGAAAAAATAGGCCCAAATCTTCATCATTTTGGATTAGGACCATACTTCCTTAATAAGACTCCTATAGCACAAGAAGTAAAATCAAGAATCAACAAATGGGATGGATTCAAACTAAAAAGCTTCTTCTCAGCAAAAGAAAAAATCAATGAAGTGAATAGTGAGCCGACATTCTGGGAACAAATCTTTGCCACACACATATCTGATAGAACACTAATCTCCACGATATATAAAGAACTCAAAAAACTTAACACCAAAAAAACTAACAACCCAATCAATAAATGGGCCAAAGAGCTGAACACAAACTTCACAGAAGAAGACATACAATCCATCAACAGACATATGAAAAAATGTTCAACATCTTTTCAGAGGAAGGCAAATCAAAACTACCCTAAGATTTCATCTCACACCAGTCAGAATGGCAATTATCAAGAATACAAACACCAATATGTGTTGGCGAGGTTGTGGGGGAAAAGGCACGCTCATACATTGCTGGTGGAACTGCAAATTGGTACAACCAATCTGGAAAGCAGTATGGAGATTCTTTAGAAAACTTGGAATGGAACCACCATTTGAGCCTGCTATCCCACTCCTAGGTCTATACCAAGACTTAAAAACAGCAAACTACAGTGCTGCAGCCACCTCAATGTTTATAGCAGCTCAATTCACAATAGCTAAACTGTGGAACCAACCAAGATGCCCTTCGATAGATGAAACTGTGGTATATATATGTGGATAAAGAAACTGTGGTATATATACCCAATGGAATATTACTCAGCAATAAGAGAGAATAAAATTATGGCATTTGCAGGTAAATGGATGGAGTTGGAAAATATCCTGCTAAGTGAAGTAAGCCAATCTCAGAAAACTGAATGCCAAATGTACTCGTTGATAAGTGGATGCTGATCCAAAATGTGGGGAAGGACATGGGAACAATGGTGGATATCCGTGCACAGGGGTGTAAGGGGGGACGGGGCATGGGGACAGCAAGGGTGATGGAATATGATGGTCATAATAACCCTAACTTTATGTATGACTGCATATATGTTGTGATTCTATACAACTTACAACTAGAGAATTGATATATTATCCTCTATCTATGTACGATGAATCAACTTGCACTGTTAACATGTAAGCCTAAATTAAAAAAAAAATATATTGTCATGATGTTACTAATAAATGGTAAAAGAAACTAAGTTATCAATAATTTTAAAAAATTGTTCTGAGCCATTCTAGAAGAAATCTTAATTTAATCTTTCAGTGATCTCTAATAAAACTTATCTCACAGAAATTTATCAATAAAACAAGAGGCAGTATATAAAGGGAAATCTGTAAGGGAAGAGAATTGAATGGAGATGTGATAAACAATTATTTGATACAAATTATTGTGTTCCTTATTTACTGGATTTTGTTGTACATGTGTTTTTGTCAGATTAGCATCTATAATTATATTTTGTAGTGACAAGTTTTCCGATACTAAATTGGAATATTCTAAAAGGTTTATACTCAATTCTGTATTTGTGAGCCTTTGAGTCCTGCAGCCCCCTTAATATGAAAATTTGTAGATTTAGTGATATGTTTCAAGGAGGAGAAGAAAAAGATGAGTAAGGAAAAAGGAGTTTGCATTTCATTTCTACTACTAGTTTGCTCTGTAGTATAAGGCAAGTTATTAGTCTCTCTAAACCTTTTTTTTTTTCACTTGAAACAATGGATTATTTCACCTCTTGTGACTCAAGAATCAAAAGTACTAAATAAGGAAAAAATACTTAGAAATGTTATATGACTTTTTGTTTCTACCTTTGCCCTTCAAAGGATACATGGACCTCAGTTAAGCTCCCCTCCCTTTTCTCCTGAAAACAATTGATATTTGTCTTCCTGATGAAGTACATTGGTATTTGTAATAGTCCATGCAGAACTAGAAATAACTGAGCTGAGAGCCTATGTGTCATTGTATGCTTAGTCCTTTCAAAGAGATCACAGAGGATGCCTGCACTTTGTGTCTACAGAGAAAAGAGAAAAATCAAACAATATAATTTTGAATAGAAATTGCATCATTTGTTAGAAAGTATTGCCACTGAATACTTGTTATTCATAACAAATAGACTCTTTTGAATGACCTGCTTATTTAGGTAAGCCCTTTACTAACATTACCTTGAAAGAACATTGGCCAAAGGGCCCACTTAACTTGGCTACGTTGATAATGATCACTAGAAATACAACTGCAAATGAAAGCTCTGCTATCAGCTGCACTAGGGGCTAGAGATAAAAGCACACTTTCCTCTGACTAGGTCTTCTGCTCTCAGGCTGAAATATGACTGGTACCAGCCATACCTTTTCAAAGGAGGCATAGGATCATTCCAGATTTCCTTTACAAGTTCAGGAAACAAAAAGTAAACAAAAGGACAAAATAGAAAAACAAAAACCACCAGGTCTGTTCAGCACAACTGAGTGCCAAGCACTCATCTGTCACTTTTTGATCAGAGACAACAAATGCAAGATTTGGGTTTGGCATTATACCTTGTTAACATCATAATATTAAAAACAGAACAAAACACACAAACAAAACCAGACTTAGTTGTGTATTAGTGAACATTAAAAAATTAAAATATTTTACATGTAAATCTAGATTTCTTTAATCCTTTGAATTAAGAACATTATTTGACACTTATTTATACAAGGCTTTAATTTTCTGGAGGAGAGTATAGACACCCTCTTTT
This sequence comes from Geosciurus inauris, assembly GCA_004024805.1. Lineage (NCBI taxonomy): Eukaryota > Metazoa > Chordata > Mammalia > Rodentia > Sciuridae > Geosciurus > Geosciurus inauris. The sequence goes on along the minus strand of PVHX01004303.1, from coordinate 123,488 downwards.
TGGATGAGGCAGGGTCTTGCCCATTTTTCATAATTCCTACTCATCTCTGCTTCTCCCCACATAAAGGAAGAGTGGTAGTTGTTATTGATAACTCTTCAAAGGCTATATACATATACATATATATTTCAGGTAGAATTGGAAGGAATTTGAAGTGCCCAGTTTACTCATGCTGTAATTAGGGGTAAAACGCCATGTCGTTTTGTGGGATCACAGTACTCAAGAAAAATGAAATTGACAGTTCATCATTGAGAAGTTATGGTGCCAACATCCAGTTTCACTACTAGCTCAGTCACTATTGACCAGGGAATCCTGGCAAATTATTTAACCCATCTATTGCTCAGTGTACTGATCTGTAAAGTAGAAAAAACAAAAATCAGTATCTTCTGCAAAAGGATTGCCAAGAAAAAACATCATTTCATGCATAGAGTAAGCATCAAAATGTTAGCTCTATTGTATTTAATATGCAATGAATGAATGAATGGTATTTTTATATAGTAGACATATATGCAATATATTTACAAATTGTATATGTGTGTACGTGTGTGTGTGTGTGTGTTGTGCATCTGAAACTAAATGCAAGTAGTTGCCCTGTTTTTCCATTTGCTAATTCTAGCAACCATTCTTTGGTGCTTATCCATGCTATCTGTCCCTTTAGTACTAGCAATCTATTATTACTTCTTAGCCTACAACTTTAGATATTAATTGATATCTCATACTAGGTACTTGAATACCTAGTCCATTTTCTATTGTTTTAAGAAATAATGCTTTAGGCGCTAGAAACCCAAGAGTCAGGTTACTTCTGTATTCCCAAGTAACTCCCTACTAAACAATAAGTAAGAAGACGATGATATTGGCAATAATCCCAAAGTTCCACCTTCTCTCACCTTCTTACAACATTTTAGAAAGCCCAAAGCACCTTCTGATGTAATATTGTATGTTCAGGGATCTGATCCCTGTGGAACAGGAAAGGCCTTTACATGCTTACTAAGGAAACATTGTTGCATTTCTATCATGTACTGCTCATTCTTTTTAAAAAGGAAGTAGGTTTAGGGGGTGCTTGGGACAGTCATTGTCTTTCCCTCAAGGAGCTTAAAATTCATGGGAAGGAGTGATCTTAAGGATGTAACTAGGTTTTCAGGCAAGTGTTTCTTTGTGATCATTGTTTTTACCAGTCCTATGAAAGTAAAGAATGAAGGGGCTTTAAAAATCCATTTTGGCATGGCAATATCCAGAAGCTTCTGAGTGGGAGCTTAGTTTTTGTAGATGAATAAATGTGAGATTAATCAGCAGCTCATACCGACTTGGTGATCCAAATTACCTCAGGTGCTTTACAGAAATGCAAGTTGGAAAGAAAGAAGACATGAAAAGGATAGGTGATTCTATTTAGAGATTTCTAGTGACCACCTTTGTGGTAGGCATGGATGCCCTGATAGGCATGCCTACCCCCACATACTCCCCAGCTTCCTGAACACTCCTGGCTGTTCCTTCCATACAGCTGTAGGAGTGATCATGCTGGTCATCACTCCTTGACTCCAAATAGGCACTTCTGAGATGATTGATACCATGTTTTATGGAATGTCTATCTTCTGCAACAAAACACTAATTTACATTTCTTTCAGCTGTTCAGAATCTAATTTAGACATAAGTCAAAATAAACACACTTTTCTGAAACTTTCATAAAAACATATGCCTACTTTGATATTTTCATCCCTCTTCTGAGTTTTCCAAAATAGAAACATATGGTGGGATTATCACAAAAGTCACTAGAACAGAAGATTTCCTTGAAGAGTCTTTCACATGCTCCCTGGTATCACAAACAAGACAGTCCTTGAATGAAGTGTAAAAGTCTTTGATTGTATGGACAAGAATGTTCAGTAATACTAATTGCTATTATTCTTGCAATGATTTCTTGAATGCTGATAAGCCTGGCACTGGTTAAGACAATTAATATTTATGTCATTAGAAAACATTTCCCAAAGTACACTACTAATAGCTAATTTCAAAGTAAATTTTATATTATTAACATGTTGTTTCCTAGTAGAAAGTAGCTATGAAAATAAATATAATGCATCTCACATACATACATACATACACACACACACACACAGAGAATCTGAGCTCAAGTTTTGTATTTTACCAAGTCTACACTTCACATTTGCCTTTCCATCTCTCCTTCCTCTCTCATTGTTGCTCTTCTCTTCTCTTCTACTCTGGCTCCTCCTCTTCTCCTCTTTCTCCTCTCCATTCACTTCCTCTTTCTTCAGAGAGATTGGCAAGGTACTTAATACCATATTTGCTTTAAACAGATATTATCTTTGACATAAAAATAATGTAAAAGATTAAAATTAAAAAGGAAGTGACTTCCTTGTTGACTTTTTAAAATGCTTTTAGTGCATTATAATCATGCATAATAGTTGGATTCATTTTGATATAATCATTCATGCATGGAATTTAATTGGTTCCATCTCATTCCCTGGTGCCTTCTCTTTTCCTCTCCTCCCTCTTTTCTTCCCTTTTTCCCCTTCCTCTCCTCTACTAGTCTTTCTTCTATTTATTTGTCTCTTCATTTTTAACTGATGCTTTATTATTTAGAAATATGCTTATTTATTTAGAAATAAATAAGGTGGAATTCACAGTGGTATGTTTTTACATGCACACAGAGTAATTTTGTCAAATTCATTCTGCGTTTCCTCCCCTTTCCATTGCTCTTCCATCCCCCTTCCATCTCCTTCTTCTACTCCACTCACCTTCACTCTATCCTTATGATATCTTTCCCACCTTTCCCCCCTTACATTATTCTAACTTTTGCACATGAGAGAGAACATTCGCCCCTTGTTTTTCTGAATCTGGCTTATTTCACTTGATATGATGTTCTCCAGTTCCATCCATTTATTGGCAAATGCCATAATTTCATTCTTCTTTCTGACTGAGTAAAACTCCATCATGTATATATACCAAATTTTCTTAATCTGTTCATCTATTGACAGGCATCAGGTTGTTTTTAATCAATGTTATTTGATTTTCAGTTTGGGTCTTATCAATACCAACTCACAAACTACCATGGGAAGAGTGCCATCCTTTTTATTTTTTTTTTAATGTTTTTCTTAGTTGTTGATGGATCGTTATTCATTTTATTTATTTATATGTGGTTCTGAGAATCGAACCCAGTGCCTCACGCATGCTAGGCAAGCGCTCTACCACTGAGCCACAACCCCAGCCCATCTTTTTAATTTTTAAAACACATAAAACTACTATTGACTTTTTTTTTTATCTGTAGAGGCTGGTGACCAATAATTTCAAGAATAGATGGCTTATAATACTAAGATAATGTTCTTTTTTCAGAGAATGAGAATCAGTGTAGCTAATTATTATTCAGTAATTCTTAGTTCTGACTGATAATTAGAATCACCTTTGGGATTTGGAATTTTATTTATTTATTTATTTATTTTTTGGTGGTACCGGGAATTGAACTCAGGGGCACTCGACCACTGAGCCACATCCCCAGCCCTATTTTGTATTTTCTTTTTTAGAGACAGGATCTCACTCAGATGCTTAGTGTCTTGTCATTGCTGAGGCTGTCTTTGAACTCGCGATTCTCCTGTCTCAGCCTCCCAAAGTGCTGAGATTACAGGCGTGCGCCACCGGCGCCCAGCTGGGATTTGGAAATTTTTAAAGTTTCCCAGTGCTTCAGGGTTTATAAATTATTGTACTCCTTTAATTCCTATGTCCAACTCAGAGTGTGTCCACAAATGAAATTTTCCTGCCCTCTTAGTCCCCATATGTTCATTTATATTTGAAGGATAGTTCCATGAAATAAGATCTCTCAGACATGCCTAACTTATTAGAACCACTTGGAAAGTGTTCAACAAAGTTGAAACTCAAGAATTTGGGATAAGAGAATACATATAATTCTTGCTCAGGCTTACAGTCATGAAACTTTAAGTTTAATACAGAATAATCATGGATTCCCTAGTACAATAATCTAACCAACTTAAATAACTAATAAACTAGATGATGGAAATTCAAGAAAAAATTGGTGAAAAGTGATCTGTTGAGAGATGTAGTCTCTTTTTAATAGAAAATACCTGCTCAGATGATAATTCTCTCAGCCTGATGTGCAAGTAATTCAATCTTAAATTACTTTATGAAAGTGTCCTATGTTCTAATATGTCCCATGTTAAATATTATTTATTGCCAAAAATTGATAAATAAATTTGGAAAGCTGACTGTTTATGAGCTCTCTCTCTCTCTCACTCTCTCTCTCTCTCTCTCTCTCTCTCTCTCTCTCTATATATATATATATATATATATATATATATATAAATTGGTACTGGGGATTAAACTCAGAGGTACTTAACCACTGAGCCACATCCCCAGCCCTACTTTAGAGACAGGTCTCACTGAGTTGCTTAGTGCCTTGCTGTTGCTGAGGCTGGCTTTGAACCTGCGATTCTCCTGTCTTAGCCTCCTAATATGAGCTATATTTTTACTTTAGATTTGTGACAAGGACAGACTACAGCACTGCAGTCACATATTTGGAGTGTCGATTAGGTCTAGGTGGGCACTCGGAGGACACAACTTGTTAACAAGTACTTTTCCCATATGGGCTTCTGAACTGTGGGGCATCAAGCCATCAGAAGTACATAATACTTAGCAAATGCATGGTGGGAAATTTCAGAATAAATTTAGGTGATAGTTAAACATGATAAAATAGGGATGAATCCAAGAGAAAGCAAGGACATAATTAAACATTTGCCGTAGACAAGTAAAATGGAAATGATGTGGCAACTGTAACATGGTGGCGAGAACTCTGTACTTAGAAAAGCTTAGCTCTAATCCTAGAGCTAAATCATTTGGTTGTTTTCTCAGGTGGTTAATTCCATTCAAGATGCTTGTTCTAGGGACCGAGAATGCATCGAGCAATAGGATAAGCCTTTGCTCACATTCACAAAGCAACTAAAGAAACACTACATTGTGTGTGTGTGTGTGTGTGTGTGGTTTTCCATGTGCTAAAAAAGAAATGAATACAAGATGAGAGCATTCCAGAAAACTTATAACTATCAGAGTGATTTCAGGGGAAAGAAGTGATTTCTAAGCTCCTTCAAAGGATATAGGTATGAGTATACCTATACCTGAAAGTATCTGAACCAATACAGCATGAATATCTGTAATATTGAATAGCCAAGAACAAGCAAACTTCACTCATTTTTTCAGAAGGGGAACCAAAGATACATTACCTTCTGATGGTTACAATGAAAAATTTAGATTAGAAATCTCAATTTTACTACTAAAATCTGAACTATTGAAGGACATGGATATTTTTTGTAATATTTATACACTGGTCACTGGAAACATATTAGAGATTCAAAAATACCCAGTTTCTAGCTTCAGAGAACTTACATTGAGGGCCTAGTTCTGGAACATTAGAATGTGCATGTGAAGTTAGCGAGCAATTGCGTTTAAACACCATATAATTTTGAGGGACTGTTAATGGCACATTAACTGAAGTGTCCAACATGGCTCTTCCCATGATTTTATATAAAACAAATACAGGAACACTTGGTTGCCAACCCTTTCCTCACAGCAAGGTCAGCTCTTTGGACATAATCATGGACTAGTGATAAATGACTGGATGTGAGGAGAGCTGACTGGGAGTTGGGGAGGTGAAGTGAAGCAGCAGCTTAAGCCTGTTTGTTTTCTTTTCTTTATTAATGATCTGATAGATCTGAGTAAACTGGGCAGTAATCAAATTTGCAGATGGTGTGACACAGGGATCAATCTGAAAGCATCTGAACCAATACAGCCAGAAACTAGAAGTTCAGTCGAAATGAGATAATTAGAACACAACACTGTTAAGATAGACTGGAGGGTGTTAAAATGTGATACACAATTAAGTTGGAGTGAAAAAATGCCGAAGGGTAGAAAAGCGCCCGGAGGCAACTTGAGTTCAAAGGGAAAACACTGGACCCTATCATTGTGAGCTTGGACTTGATGTTCGATTCTTCTTTAAAGGGGACAGCTTTGTAGTTTATTCTTACATACTGAAATATCAGAATTAACTGAACAAGGAAGTAACTTATACTCATTGGAAGGAAAAGTAACTTCCCACTGTGAGACTAGGTTTAGGGTGCTGATAAGAGTCCTTGATAGTAAAAACATAGGGATCTTTGACTCCACTTTTCAAAAGAAAGGTGGTCTATACATTTTTATTAACAAAATAAAAGCATGCTCGACACTGAGCTCTGATTAGCTTAATTTAACATTTTTACTCAGAGATGATATTATTTTAGCCCAAAGCAAATGCATTTATGTGCTTGGTAATTTATGTGGCCAAACTGAAATGAATATTTAATTTCTGGTGGAATGGTGAAATATTTAATTTTTTGAATCCCCATCCAAGCACTTCCATCAGCCTGTAGTCATTTGGAAGAGAGGTTAGAATTGTCTAGATTCACATAGTTTGGGTGTTGTTGCCACTAACCAGTTAATTTACTTTGGATAAGTAATTTTGAGGCTAAGATCTTGTTGATAAAAATAGTGATAAAAATTTCAACTATCTCTTTTTGTGACTATTCTGGAAGGTTCAGAGTTTGCCACCCCAAAATATGCCACTTTGCATACAGATTATTTTAATGTAAATGCATTGAGAAGAGGCAGAATCAAGACAATCTGTATCTATCCCACATGCTTGAAAACAGAACATTTTTTTTTTTTTTGTGAAGGAGTCCCCTTCCCATGGTAGCAAGAGGATAACGACCCTCCCTGTGAAGATATGGGACCAAGAAAACACAGGAACAAACTTCACTATTAACTAGCAAGCCTCACTGTCATTATCTGAAGTGCATAATTTCAATCCCTGATTTACATAATTAAGAGGACAGGTCTATCCTGGTGGGTTTTGATACATTTGTAGAAAGAGAAAGCATTTTGGGTAGGGGTCTGCTTGTGGTCAGTGGTTGCCAGGGGTAAGGGCAAGGGTATCTGAGAAAGAGCTGCTATGATTGCAGCTGTGAGGACAGAAGCAGTTATTCTAACTCGGAAGAAGGCATTGGGGTTAACACTGGCAGGGAGCAGCGAATCACAGGATGTCTTTCAGACCAACTAGCTCCTTTCAGGATGGCATGTGATCCCCCTCCCCTCCTGTCCTTCTCCAAGACCCTTTCTCTGGCTACCTATAGGAGATCTAAATTCCTGCCCCAGTACTTCAGATATATGTGTGATACATGCATTAAAAACTTCTCTTTGTTTCTTTCTTTTTAGTCTGGTTTTTGTCAGTCTCATTTGCAAAGCCCCAACCAATGAACTTAAGATAAACAGAGAAAACAGTTTCTTTCCTCCCCTACAGTTCTTAGAGATAATGTACATAACACCCTTAGCAGAGAGCCTAACACATAATATGTTTTTAATTAGTTATCATGTTATGGTTATTGTTACTGAAATTCTAGGGACTCTATAATTAAAGCCACGTTAATTCATTGTAAATATCTTGGTACCCAGAATTCCAGTCCTGCTTTTCATGATCTCTGCCAATAACAGCTCTTTTGCCCATACTATATGGTTGCTTATATGAGAAACACACACACCAGTGAAAGAGCAATACAATCTCAATTTATGGATAAAGAAATACATTTTTTATAGAAACTTTGATTCCAAGGAGGTAGCTAGGTATATATATATATATATGGAAGAAAAAAAGTAAGAAGAAAATTCAACATGTCAAGGGGGATTCTTACAGAAGTATGAAATCAAGAAAATATAGATTGATATAATATTTTCTTTACTATTTTTAATTTTTTCCACAAATTGGCCACGTTATGAAGCACACATGGACATTGAAGACTCACTAGAGGTTCTATTAAGTATAACCCTGAACCCCCAAACTCTGATTCCATAGCCATGTGAGAAAACAGTTTTCTTTCTGACCTTTATCAGTTTTCTTCTTCTGACCTTTTATTTCTGTTTTATAATCTCACTCCCTCTTGTCTCCTCTCTCCCTGCAATCTCTCATTCCTCTTGGACTTAGCCTTAGTGTTTCTCACTATAAATCTGGTATAAAGGCAAGTCTTAACTCATTTGTCTTCCAATAAATGTACTACTGCTAAGCATGTTTATGCTTTTAGTAATTTTGCTGAATTGTGGACAATGTGGCATAAACTGAAAGATAATATCAAGAAGAAATGTATCGATTATATAAGATTATATTTTCTGCAACTTTGAGACTTTGCCTGTTCTACTGTTTGGGTACAACCAACAAAAACCTTTTCTCCTCTGGAAACTAACAAAATTTTTAGTGACACTCATTTAGTTCCTGGAGGTCTCACCTTAAGGAATTTTGTAAAATGAATCCTTCTAAAGCAGGTTGCTCTCTGAAAGGGAAGTTATCTTGTAAGTATCACTTTTAGCAAAATATATTGAGTTACAGTATCCCTTTTAAAATATAAATATTTGCTTAAATTTTAGGTTAGGGAAGGCTTTAGTTACCATTGGGAAGTTACAGGAAAGTATACACATTATTAAGACAGATAAGAATATGGGCTGGGGTTGTGGCTCAGTGGTAGAATGTTTGCCTCACATATGTGAGGCACTGGGTTCGGTCCTCAGCACCACATAAAATAAATAAATAAATAAATGTATTGTGTTCATCTACAACTAAAAAAAATATTAAAAAATAAAAGAATAAAATAGCCAAGTGTTGTGGCACATGCCTGTAATCTCAGAGGCTTGGGAGACTGAGGCAGGAGGATCATGAGTTCAAAGCCAGCCTCAGCAACTTAGGGAGTCCCTAAGCAAAATACTGAGACCCTGTCTCAAAATGAAAAATGTAAAAAGGGCTGGGGATGTATCTCAGTGGTAAAGTGTCACTGGGTTCAATGCCCAGTACCACAATAAAATAAAATAAAATAAAATAGGTACATCCTCCTTTTGGGAAAAAAATAATAAATATAAAAGCAGTAGAATATTTGTCAATTTATCATGAGTTTGGAAAAAGGAATGGAGATTCTACCCTTTTAGGGTGTTTCTCTGAGTTTAACAGATTAATAGGAGTTCAGATTGGTTTTCTTCACCAATTATTTTCAAATCTTCATGATTGTACCATATGAAACATGAACAGGATAAGGCTAAGGTCTGGAAAAGAGGAAGCTACTCAAGGAAAGGAGGCAATCATCATATATTTATATAATTCTCAACTCTCAGGCCTGATGGAACACTTAACCTGAAAAAAAAAAAAATACTAGGAAAAGACATTTGCAAAGAGCCATTTATATCTCCTTCAGATGCCAAAGTTGGAAAAATCAGTGAGAATGTCATTCTCATAGATAGAAATGAACCAGTTTTGGTTGATGTAATTGGGTTCATGAGTTGTGATTCTATTGGCAAACATTTAAGGCCGGGCCTAAAGAGTCTTGATAGACAGATGTTTACAGAATGATTCCACAGTTAAGTTTTCTGTCGTTCTTTTACTCCTGTGATTCATAACAAATAGTAAAGGTAAAATTGTTTTTTTCTTACAGCTTCTAGAAAAGGAAATATACTTTGAGATATGCCCCTTGTCACTTCAATAAGAAAACTGAAAATAAGAAAATTTAATGACTTACATACAGTGAAGAACTGAGATACATACTTAAATTCTAGAATGCGTGCTCTTTCCCGTAAGTCATACTTCATCTCTTATACTCTGTGGCTGACTTAAATATGACTTCTAAAAGATCAGGAACCTTTCTTAAAATCTGGAGACCTGCATTTGAGACCTCCTACAGTCACCATATCAATTTAAGAAACTCTTTCCCTCTGACCAGTGCTTGCTAACATTTAAGAAGGCAAGCCAGGAGAGAGAACTGCTAGAGTGCCCTGAAACTCAAATTTGTTTTGTTTTGGTGATTATTATAGTTTTGTATGTCCCCCAAGAGCTCATATGTTGAAGGCTTTGTCCCCAATACAACAGTATCCAGAGGTGGAACTTTGGAAAGTGATTAGATCAAATAGTCTCTGACCTCATCAGTAAATTAATCTATTGATGATTGAATGGACTACTGGGAAAAAGTGAAAAATGCAGGCAGGTGGGGCATGGTTGAAGGAAATGGGTTGCTGGATGCATGTGTCTGTGGACTATATCCTGTCCTTGGCTCATGCTTGCACACACGCTCTCTCTCTTTCTCTCTCTCTCTCTCTCTCTCTCTTTCTCTCTCTTTCTGCACCCCTCATCTCTCCTTCTCAGCTTCCATGAGCTCAGAAAGTTTTCTCTATCATTGTCCTTTTTCCATGATATTCTGCCTCACCTCAGGCACAAAGCAAGGAAGTCAGTCCACCATGGACTGAAACTTCTGAAACCTTTTCTTCAGGAAGTTGTTTTTCTCATACATTTGTCATAATGACAAAAAGCTGATTAATGCAATTACTGTTTGTAGTGGTTGTGGTTATTATACTCCCCATTCCTCCCTTTCTCTTCTTCTTGGTCTTTTTTTCTTTCTTTCTTCTTTTTCTTCTCATAAACATTCATTATTCAGTTGTCTTTGATTCTATACTTTGCCCCATTCCATTTAATGAATGGCTCATTTTTGCCCTCTGAAATTTAATGGAGCTCCAAATGTCTAGGTCTTATTCTTTAATCTGTTCTGCCAAAATCACCATGTTTTGGTACTATAACTTGTAGAGTCTTGATACCCGCTCGGATATTTCTCATTATTATTCTCTTGAAGTGTCTTGGCTAGGTGGATCATCTGGGACCATCCATCAGTGTCCACATAAATATCTCTTTTATGTTATAGACAGACATTACATTCAAATGTGTTGCTTATTTGAAAGCATAACCATATATTTGATACATTCTTCCCATATATAAGTATGGTATATTTTTCATTTGCTTTTGGGTACTTTATGCTTTTATTAAAACATTTTCTTTTTTTTTTCTTTTTTTATTACTACAGATTGAATCCATGGTTGCTTCACCACTGAGCTATATCCTCAACACTTTTTATTTTTATTTTGAGACAGAGTCTCACTAAATTTCTCAGAGTGGCCTTGAACTTGCAATCCTCCTGCCTCAGCCTCCCAAGTTGCTGTGGTTATAATCATGCACCATCATGCCTGGTTTTTGTTAAGTTTTTAATATTCTTTGTAAATATATATCCATCTCCTCTAGATTTATTCCTACATTTTTAGTTTTTTTGTTGACATTATAAATAGCATCTTTTTAAAATTTAAATTTTGTTGTAATAAAAGGGATGTAGATGATTATTTTATGTTGATGCATCCAGACATCTTTCTGAACTCCCTAATGGCTCTAATAATTTAAAATCAGATTGTTAAAAATCTCTATATAGAGAGAGGTAGAGGTAGAGGTATCCATCTGATCCAACAATCAGATTTTTAAAAAGAAACAATTTTTAAGGTATAACCAAATGAACTGTGTGTGAGATTAGGTTGGCTTTTCTTTATTTCTGTTTTTTTTTTTTTTTTTTTTACCAGTATTGTTGCTGTTTTCTTTTGTTTTACCCTATCTTGCCTACAATTTACTTGTACCATGTTGCAAGAAGCAATAAAGTGGCACCTTTACAAATTATATAGAAAATATTTGTAATCATCCAACAAGGATAATTTCTTTTATAAATATACCTAGTTAAAGATAATGCTTTTCTGTTCATAAAATTTTAACTGCATGTTAAAATTTGTCAAATATCCTTTTTTTACTGATTGTATTTTCCCATAGAAAGTTAACAGCAATGAATCACACTAGTGCATTCTCTTTTGATTGAATCATGCTTGTATTTGCTTTAATAAATACTACTTACAATATATTAGAATTGTATAAAGGTATGAATAGATTTGGTTTGATATTCTAAAGGGCATTTTGTGTCCACGTTTCTAAGTGAGATAATTGTGTAATTTTCCTTGCTTCTGTTACTAGGTTTCAGTATTGAGATGATGGTAAGCTTACATTTCCTCGTCATTAAAAATATTAAATATTGTTAACATAAAATTTCTACTCTTGATATACATTAGGCACAATTAATTGACCTTACAGTTGTTTTTCGTCGTTGTCTTTTAAAGCCAATTTCTTTTTCTTGAAAAAAATGGGGCTAGCGAAACTTCCTGCTCAGGGTGTTAGTTAGGATTAAATAAAATAGCATATGTACCAGTGCATAAGGCTGTGTGTGGCACATTAGAGGACTCATTAAATGCCAGTTGACTTGCCCTTTCCCCTTGGCTGTGTGTTTTTGAAAAAGGGAAGAAAAGGCAGGCACAGTGGTGGAATGTTTTTCTGCAGAGCTAGCTTAATAGTCATCAACACTGAAGTCAGTGAAAATGTTTGGTTTCCATTCAAAATGTTACTTTCAGAAATACACACAGAGTTCATTTGCATAATCACTCTCCAGGCTAGGAACCTGTCCCTGAGGGGTTATCATTATTTAAATCTAAGTCAGGTTATTATTGTTCCTCAGGCTGAGCTACTTGGCTTAGTTTCTTTCCTTTTCCCTGGACTCCTGCAGTTGCATGGCTCTGAAAGGGAGCTTGACTGTGGCTCTATCCCAGGGACATTTAGGCAAAAGGCAGTGAATCCCAATGGAAGGAACCACCATGAGCTCTGGGGCAATAGATGGACTCAAATCTCATTCATCCCCAGTTCACATTGATGGGGGTGTCTTCTGAAAGTGATTTTACCCCTTCTCTGAGGTATACAGATCCTTGTGCTCTAAATGGAAACTAAGTTGTTGAAAAGTTTAATTGATGTTTTGAAGATTAAAATATGCTATTCTAATCCAAGATAGATCCTCTTATTTGTATTAGTCCTCTCCTGCCCTGATTCCCTCTGTTCATCTGGAGAAGATTTCATATCTCAGAAAATAAACCAAGACAGATCACAGAAATGGGTACTGCCATTGGGGGTTGGGAGTGAAATCAGACAAGTTCACAGAGAAGAAGAGATTTCCTATGAGTATGATTTTTGACATCAAGGGAGATGTCAAAAATGCTCTATTAAGAGAAAGAGGAAAAAGAGAACACTTGGCTATGGGGAGACTTGCAATGGAGATGCCAATTAGAGAATACAATAATAAAAAAGGCAATTATTTGAGCATCTATCAAAGGATGGCTGTGTGATGGAAATAACAAAACTCAGAGGAAAGAAATCACCCATGAATTGTCTTCTCTGTGGTTTCCTTCAATCCAGTGGAGTAAGGTGATTTTGCTTTTCTAAGACTACTTTCAATAGGTAAGGTACTGGTGTCTATTTTGTGGGAGAGAAAAACAAATTTCAGACATATTAAGCAATTTGCCTAAGATTTCAGCTAGAAAGCACAGGTTTGATTCTAATATAAGTCCAGCTATATTGACAATGTACCGCATGTCTCCCTCATGGGAAACTATGCTGGGTCTTCCATAATTTTTTAGAATATAAAAATACACCAGTAGAGTTTATGAAATTTGCTTGTAAGACAGTAAAGCATTTCCAAAAGTGGAAACTTTTCAACATAGACAGCTGGGAGAAATGTGAGTATTGATAACAACTTAAAATTACTGATGAATGATTGCCATCAAAGGAACTCCTTACAAAAATGATGAAAATCTAGTTTGTTGTAGACAACGCTGTGTTTTCTTTATCATCACACATAATGTTTTGTTGTCCCATAGTCTGGAGAGTATTCTAGAGGATTGGCTTCATACTGGGTAATATGGTGCTAGACAGGAAAAATAAGATAAAATATGTATGTTTTTGTCACCCTAGCACAGTACCAGTATTCACATATAGCTGTTTAAAGATACATTAAGTAAAATTGAACATTACTTCCTTTGTCTCATTAATCATATTAAATTTCTCAATGGCTACAAATGGTCAGTGTTGCTCACACTAAACAGGACAGATATAGAACCTATCATCACTGAATATCCTGTTGAACAGCTTGCGCTATAGCTCGTTGGTTCAGATGTGTCTTTAGGCTAAGGTAAAGTTACTATCACCATTACTTCTAATGTTTCCAGCTGCCTATCAGCAAGTTCCAAGTTGTTAAAACCTCCAAATTCCCATAAGGAGGAAAGAACAATGGATAAGGAAACCAATGCTCAATAGTGATTCACACCAGGACACTGGGTTAGGAATGAATGGAACTTGATGCCAATGCAAGCATGTCTGACATCAGATCCCAGGCTCTGCCTGAACTTCTCACTCCTGAAATATAGCATGGCATATGGGAAAGTTGAACTGTGTGCAAGTTATAGAAGTAGTACAGAAAGCTGGGACTGTTCAGGGAAATCCTCACCAAAGAAGCAATAACAAGAGCAGATTTTGAAATGTAAATGAGAAATACTTGGGATGACAAGATGAGTATGGAGAAACATAAGCAGAGAGCCAGGAACAAGATATCCTGGACTGCCCTCTGTTTAATGTATTTTGTTGAGATTTTTTCAAAATGTGCATTTTGGACACCTACCATGTGCTTAGTATTAGTCTAGACCTTATGTTTATATGCCCAAATCAGAGGTTGACATGCTCTCCCAAAATTCAATATCAGTAGGATTTGCAATGTGATCCATGAAACAATAGGACAGTACTGTAGTAAGTTTTATGTCAATAAAAATTCACGTATCCAATTCTGTAGCTATAGAACCTAACAGAATCAATAGTAAGAAAAGTTGAGAAGTAAATAAATCCCATTCTCTACCCAAAAGAAGAGTAGTCTTCCCTTGTCCCTGACAGTACCTTGCCTTGACTGAACCAAGGAAGGAACTGAATGCAATTGTTAAAAAGAATCTGCACTGAAAAAAATCAGCTCTAATTCAGAATTGTTCTTCTCTGATTACTACATGCACAACTCTGGGGAAATTAATACCTTACCAAAACTTTTCACAACTGATAAATGGCAATATTAATGTTTTTATCTAAGTACTATTGTGAAGATTTCACAAATGCATGTGTATAATGCACTTAAGATAGAGTCTGGCCCATACGTTGAATAAATAATAGCTATGCCACCTCCTTAGGAGAAGGCACATTTGAACAGTTCTAATGATTGAAATCTTCCTATAATTGACAAAGAAACATGTTTTGTTTTTATGAGATATTTCTTTTTCGGCTTATTCTTTCAGTAAAACATCCCTTTCTGTTTTAAAAACCTACATGTAAGAATTAAACTTTTAGAATATTTGAAGGAAACATAGAATGTCTTTCAAAAATTTTCTTTGATCAAAACCTGAAAATGCTTTTCAAAAAATTACATTATATCACTTATCTGGTGATTTTAACATTTGACCCAACCCCCAATAGAATGAAAGAGACATATGTTACTTAATAGTTGCTGAAATAATCCTTGACATAGGTACTCTGGTGCCTTTCAGCTATAGAGTCGCTAAGTTATTTCTTCTCATTGTCTAGCAATAAAGTAAGCATAGCAAAAATTTTACTTCTCATGCATTTTGCATTTTGTTTTGGAAAAAAAATAAACTTTTATAAAACTGAACTGTCCAAGCTTACTTCATCACAAAATACCCTATTCCCCAAATCCTGTCAGTCTTCGACTCGTTCTGCATGACTTCACATCACACATCCGAAACGAGGATACACAATAGCATTGCTATAGAGGAAACTGCTTAGCTATCTCAATTCTCTCCAGAATTTTCACCCCATCCTTCCTTGTGACCTTAAGCGTGCTCTGATATTTTAATAACAGAATTATTTTCACTTCAGGTCTGGAAACATAAGAACCGCATATTTGCTCAAAGGAAACAGCTCCTTTAAAATTAGTGGGTAAAACGAAATGGATTTTCTTTTTCAAGGCTTAATGCAGTTTCTCTGAAAATCTACACCCTAACTATATATTCCACACTTAGGTTTCACGGCATTAAACTTTTATGAGCTTAATTTCCATCAATTTCCTAAATTCAAATGACAATTTCAGTAATAGTATATGTGCTTCATAAACAACAAGTGCATATACATAATGTTGTTTAATTAGAAAAACTAAAAGTTAAATTTTGTTTTGTGATCCTGTTTTAAAAGAAATTTTTCATAGGATGCTATAATTTTAAGAAATTTCTTGAGCCTGCTGTTTTTTTTCTTCTTGTACTATTCAGTGATACTGCATTTACTTTCAAATGATTAAAACAACACAAAACTATGTAACTAGAATATATTGCCTGAAATTTGCTTAAGTTGATATACATTTACACACACAGCCTATATTAGTAAATAATACTGAGTTATAGTCCACTTTATTAATTCCCATCAATGAAAGCCACTTGTGTAACTTCCATCTTATTCGTAAATACTTTCTAATTTAATATCTCTAGTTTATTTATTCAGTTATTTATTTATTTTGGTATTGCAGATTGAACTCAGGGGCACTCAACCATTGAGCTATATCCTCAGCACTTTTTGTATTTTATTTAGAGACAGGGTCTTGCTGAGTTGCTTAGGGTCTCACTAAATTGCTGAGACTGGCTTTGAACACAGGATCCTCCTGTCTCAGCCTACCAAGGCGCTGGGATTACAGGCATGTGACACTGTGCCCAGCTATTTATTTGGTTATTGAGCTAGCTGTGTCCTTTTGTGCTGTCTCTGCTGTACCTAGGAAGTTTCAAACTCTTCTTTACAACAGCTATTCTGAGTGGCTTTGTGAAATGAGCCTCGAGGACACTGGACTGTTTGCTGCCAGAAGTCATGTAGCTCCATAAGATAGACTTTTTCACAAGTGATCAGTTAACCTGTGCTTTTCTTTCCTTTGTTCATTCTTTTGTCCTTGTGGGCTTCCATAACCACTCCCTGTGCTGTCATCAATACGTGGCACTAGAGTGAACGATGGTCCTAGTTTGCCCAGGATTAGGAGTTGCCCAGGGTTTAAGATTCTCACTGCTGAAACCATGAACTTTCCATGGCAAGTGTTCTAAGTTGGTCTTGCAGAATCCAATAGATCAGGAAAATATATTAATGCATCCCTTCTCAAAAATATTGAGTAACAGTTTCTAGTTAAGAGATGTACAGATAATTTCTACCATGGATTTCTCTGAGGAAAGGATATATTAGTAAACAGGAGAGAAGAGAAAGAAACAGAAGGTGGTGATGAGCAATCAAAAAACACTGAAATAACTTTAATTACCTCCATTAAAATCTCACAGAGGAAAGGCTCTGCTATTAGACTCAGTGGCTGGACCAAGCCTAGTCTAACTTGAATGCACTATAGTACATCTCCCCCAGAACAGCACCAGTAGAGTGTGATTAGGGATTAAATGATAATGAATGTTACCCTTAGATGTCCCTTGACAAATCTGAGGTATTTAATTGATATGAATCTTGATTTAGTCCTTGCCTTCTGTGTGCAGAACATTATCTATGTCTTATTGAAAAGAGCTGGTATTTGAGGACCTCTTAAAAGTAAATAATTAATTCTCATAAAAAGACAAAAATAAATCTTATTAGAGAGGAATGCATGAGACTAAGGAAATCAACCCATCTCAACTATATTTTCTATCCCCCTACCTATATCTAGCTTTCTCCAGCCATATTAAATAGCACTCCTAACATCAACAGATAAAGCAGGTAGAACTTTTCGCCTCAATTAAAGCAAGCATTTCATCAAATTAAAAAAATAAGCCAGGTGCGGTGGTGCATGCCTGTATTCCCAGAACTTTGGGAGGCTGAGACAGGAGAACACGAGTTCAAAGCCAGCCTCAGCAATGGTGAGGTACTAAGCAACTCAGTGAGATCCTGTCTCTAAATAAAACACAAAGTAGGGCTGGGGATGTGGCTCAGTGGTCGAGTGCCCCTGAGTTCAGAGTTTAATCTCTGGTACTGAAAAAAAAAAAAAGAATTTACATGATTTATTAGATGCCAAATTCTAGCTTTAGACTATTCTGGAGATACAAATTTAAGCCCCAAATGTAGGAAGGAAGGAGACAAGAGTGAAGGAACAAAAAAGGACTTAATCTGAGGACACTATTTGAGGCTTGTAAGAATTATGAGATAATATGTGAACATGTTTGTCAAACAGGATTGTTAGTAGATTTTTAAAAACTAAGACTTTACATTTTAAAACAGTTTGAATTTATAGTGAAATTGTGAAAATAGTACAGAGAGTTCCATGTACCCCACATCCAGATTTCCCTACTGTTAATAGGGTGTATTAGTTACAAATAAAGAACCAACACTGAAATACTGTTATGAGCTAAAGCCCAGACTTAATTCTTATTTCTTTAAATTGTACCTAATATTCCTTTTCTGTTCCAGGAACCTATCAAGGATACTAAACTAACACATGCCATATCTCGCTAGGCTTATTTTTAGTGTTTCTCAGACTTTGTTTTTGATAACCTTGACAGATTTTAGGATATTATGATTTCAATCTTTAATATCCCCCCAAAAGCTCATGTGCTAGGCAATACAGCAATGTTCAGAGGTGAAAATATTAGATTATGAGAGCTATAACCTTATCAGTGGATTAATCCATTTGAACTGACTACTGGATGGCAACTGTAGGCAGGTGGGGCAGGGCTGAAGGAAATAGGCCACTGGGGACATGACCTTGAGCAGTATCTGTACTTGGCTCCTTCCTCTCTCTTTCTGCTTCCTTGCTGATATGAGCTGCAGCTTTCCTCTGCCATGCCCTTTTGCCATGATGTTCTGCTTCACCTCAGGCCCAGAGTAACAGAGTCAACCAAGGACTAAATCTCTGAAACCCAGAGCTCCAAATAAACTTTCTCTCCTCTAAGTTGTTCTAGTCAGGTATTTTTGGTCATTGT
The DNA here is from genome assembly GCA_004024805.1 of Geosciurus inauris. Classification (NCBI taxonomy): domain Eukaryota; kingdom Metazoa; phylum Chordata; class Mammalia; order Rodentia; family Sciuridae; genus Geosciurus; species Geosciurus inauris. The sequence continues at coordinate 104,762 of PVHX01004303.1, read as the reverse complement.
GGTGAAAAGCTAACATAGAAAAATACCTATTCAAGTATTTGAATACCTATTCAAGTATTTTATACAATCCTCTCCCACTGGAATTATTTTGAACCTTATTTGAAAATAGTGTGGATTTGGGGGAAGATGGTCACAGAAGTAAATTTCCAGTTTTATCCTGTCATATAGAGAAAGTACCTTCCAGTGACATGATGTATCACTGTTGATTTTAACCTCTATCTTCTGACTGATAGTTTGTCAGGTTTTCCTAACATTAAGTTACTCCCCTTTTGACCTTTGCCATTGTATTCATTAAAAGGCATCACTATGAACAGCCCACACTAAAGAGTAGGGAGGTAGGCTCCATCTTTGTGGGGAGGAAGTCTCTTTATAAAATATTTGAAATTATTCTGCAGGGAAGATTGTTTATTTCTTCTTGAGTCAGTTTTGGTAGTTGGTGTCTTGGTAGAGATTTGTCCATTGCATCTAAATTGTCTAATTTATTAGCATAAACCTATTCGTAATTCCTTATAATCCTTTTCATGGCTGTAACGATAGTAGTAATATTGCTTATTCCATTTCTCATTACACTAACTTAGGTTCCCTCCCTTCCTCTCTCTCTTTGTCAATCTAGCTAAAGGTGTGTCAATTTTATTAATTTTTATGAGGGACAGTCATGATTTTACCAATTTTCTCTATTGTTTTCCTATTCTCTGTTTCTTTCATTCCTGCCTTAATTTTTATTATTTCCTTTCTTATCCTTGCTTAAAGCTTAAACCTCTATCTCTAGTTTCCATAGGTTGAAGCTTAGATAATTGATTTTGGTTCTTTCTCTTGTTTTCCATACTGTTTGTTTTTCTGGTACCATATTCTTCTAAAACTTTCAGTGCCTTACACAAATTTGTTTTTTTTTTATCTGCTACCATGTTCTTCTAAACCTTTTAGTGCCTCACACAAATTTGTTAAGTGGCATTTTAATTTTCATTAAGTGTAAAATATTTTGGAAATCACTTGGGACATTTTCTTTGACCCAGGTGTTATACAGAAGCGTGTAGTTTAGTCTTCAAATATTTGTGAATTTTCTCACTATCATTCTATGACATTTACTCTGTAGTATTAGATGCATACACATTTAGGATTATTTCTTCTTTCTGGTGAACTGATCCTTTTATCATAAGCATGTCCCTCTTTAGCCCAGATAATCTTCTTTGTTCCAAAACCTGCTTTATCTAAAATTGATATAACTACTTTTAGCTTTCTTTTGGTTCATATTAGCATGACTTTTTTCCCTCCATTCTTTTACTTTTCATTTGCTAAGTCTTTATATTAAAAGTGAGCTTCTTAGAAATAACATATAGGTAGCCTTATTTTTTAAATCAATCTGACAATGCTTTTTAAACATGCATGAAGAATACCCACATTTAAAATTGATATGGTTTTACTGCAGGTGCCAAAGGCTTACATTTCTTCTATCACATTTACATATTCAGAGTCTATCCTGCAAGTTCCTCTGCTGTAATCCACTGTTAGACTGGAACCCTGTTGGTATGGTGGTAGGATACAGGGAAAGTGAAACATTCTATGATCTTATGATAAGATCTCAGGTTTTTTAGTAAGCTTTTACATTGGTACTAACTCCTTAAGTGCTTTGTAATTTCCTCTGCCTTTTGTGAGGCAAGAAGGCCAGCATAGATCGGAGGGAGAGAAACACCCTTCTCTCACTGTGGAAAAAAGGTTAGGTAAAATTATCTATCATCTATCTATCTATCTATCTATCTATCTATCTATCTATCTATCTATTATTTTTAAGCATGCATATTAAGTATAAGTATAGAGAATTATTTATACTGAGGCATAAATATGCTAAGCATATTTCACATGGACTTTTCTTTGTGATTTTGATTTTGTTTTTCTTTTTTTCATTTTCCTATCTGTTCTTCACATTCTTCAGCATAAGAACTTATTAATGTCCTTGGGGACTGAAGTCATAAATGTGTGTGGAGTGGGGTTTCCTAGAACTGCAACTGTTCCAAACTACCATTTTAGTGTTTTTCTTAGTTATGGCTCCAGACATCTCTACTCCAGGTAACTAGATTTGCTTCATGTGCCTGTGTCTCTAGACAGTAGGGTGTCATTTAGCCCTGTGATCTCTGTTCTCTGACAAACTCAAAAACACATTGAAAATTCACATTGGTCAGCTTTTCTTATTATACCAGGTAGGAAGTGACAAATTCTAAACATGTTGAAGCTAAAAGTGGGAACTGTCCTGTCAGTGCAAATTTTAGATATGAAAAAAAAATTGTGTCTGGTTGTTTTTGACCTGAAGAAGAGTCTAAGAAGAAGGACACATGTTTAATAATTTATACAGAAGTTGAATCCAGAAAGTGCTAATATGGGAGCAGAAACATGAGAGTGAAAAAGGAAGGAAACTGAAACAAAGCAATCTAAAACTTAGATGGCTGCTATAGGCAAATGTGTCTTATTCTGGAGGACCCAGCCTTACTCTGCTGAAGCCTTTAGGATGCTGTGCAAAACCTGGGAGCAGGAAGCTTGATGATATGGAATCAACTTATTATTGGACAAGAAGGCATTAAATTCTCAGTACCCCAGGATGTCCTAGAGAAATCCCTTAAGCAGATAATAGGTGATCACAGTAAGAAGCTACTGGCCAAAAGAATTAAGTGGGGGGACCGATGGCCTTTGCTACACCTGGTTTCAAAGTGATGTATTTCAATGCCTACATGACACAGAGAACAAGTGAGCATGGTAAAGGCTAACCCTGGATGGTGTCATCCCGATTCTATACCCTCTACTGTCTTCTCTTGACCCTCCTTACAGAATAACTTTTTTCTTCCTCAAAAAAAATGTATATATATATATATATATATATATATATATGCAATATTTTTACACTTCCACAAATTTTCTCTCTAACACATATTCTATTCAGAGTTTACTAAGTATTTCAAAAGATATGAGGATCCTGCTGGCACTCTGGCCTGACCTTGCAACAAGGAGCTGGAGGGCAGCTATAGGAAATCTCTAGCCTGTGAGCCATTGATCTTGGGCTCGTCATTCTGAAAGACATCTGTGTTTGAGGATGAGGTTCCCAAGAGGCAAGTGATGTTTATTTCTGCTTGCTGCCTTGCTCTGTCCGCTAAAACTACCCTCTTGCCAAATGTACAGTTGAGGAATCATCTACATGTGAAAGCTTCACTGCTTTTCCATCTAAAGTTAAAAAATAATTCAACTTGTGGTTTCTCTAAGAACTTCCATTAAAAAAAGTTTCTATTTAAATTATCTCAAAATACATTCTTCTGAATTATTAAGGATTTAGTTTAATTTCAGATATTGTTCTACGCGTAGAAAAAAGGAGTAGATAGATTTAATATTCAAAATGTCCAGGAAGTCACTGAAGTCCAAAAATCTTTTGTTCTCTCTTTTTGTTCATCAATTAAATTCTCCAAAATATGTGCAAATCTTTGTCCATGTCCCTTTTTTTATTGCTACTTCTCTTTCAATTCAGGCGCAAATCTTTCTTTTCTCATTGAAAAAGCTATAAAGTCAAAGATTCCCCTTGATCAAGTTAGTATAAAATATTCCTATTTTATGCTAAAGCAAATGCATCACAGGCTGAAAATGAGATTTTTGTTCTAATGAGGACTTTTTCTCTCCATCGATGACTTTGAACAAGTTGCTTAACCTTTCTTAGGACATGGATTTATTTATTTATTTATAAAATGAAGAAAATGCAACTTATCAGGTAAGAGGTAGTACTAGACCCTCAATAAAGTTTGCTGTTATTAGAAAATTCCATAAACCTGAATGTGTTTAATAAGTAGTACTTAATTTTATAACACTCTCCTGTCCCAATTTAAAAAAAATCTTCAGTTTTATTTATAAATGTCTGAAGAAACTTGAAAATGTAATATTTTTTCAAAGTATTCATTTCAGTGTACAAATTTGATTATTGAAATTAAATTTTATTAGATCTATGTGCATGATTCCCAAATGCCACCAAACCCTCCTGTATACTCCCAGACTTCCAAATATAATCAAATTATCTATGTGATTAGAAAAAGTATTAATTTTTTTTATAAAAGACATATTGTAAATAAAATATTGCATATACCCACCACCTGCATTTAACAAATGTTAACATTTACCATAAAAAAGGACATATTGTGATACTCCTTCCTCTTACATTAGTAACAACTGAAAATAGAATTTGATAAACAAATTAAAATTATATCATGGCCTCAAATATCTCCAGCATAAACCAGTCAAGTAATAGACCCATTTGTGCTGCCTTATTCAGTATACCTTACTATTGAATTGTTTCCGGGTTGGCCACATTGCTAATTTAGAAATTTCAAAAGCATTTATTAAATTCATAGCTGGCTGAAATCATCAGTTTGCTTTGCATAAATTTGGACTATAAAGGAAATCTAAGTAATATTTGCCAAATTCATGAAATTTTCATGAATGTAAGTTTTTTAGAAAACCTATTTTTGCTTGCTAAGTGTTTTACTTCTTGGTCTAATGGTTCCTTGATATGAAATGGATTGGACCTATCATTAGCAGAAATTCCCACTGGATGAGACAAATTATGGGATGTTTCAGATAATCAGAAAACTTAAATAAACATTTCTCAGTGAAATAGACAATTTTCATTAAGGAAGTATGTGTGTATATTTTAATTTGAGAATCCAAAGTCAATCATTCATTCATAGTTAAATGCATGGGATATCAAAACTGGGAACATTTCCCTTTTCTATTCAGCAAATTTGCTTAGCATGATAGTTCAATGGTTTTCCACCTAAATTTTTTGATGAGTCCAAGAAACGAGGGCATCTATTTTTTGCTATCTGTACCAACTCCTTGTAAGACTACCACTAATGTTAGAATTTATAAAAACCCACACAGTGGAAAGAAACTTTACAAATATCTCTTAGCTATGTATTAACAACATCCACCAAAAACTCAAAACAAGAAGAAAATAAAAACAAAAATACATGTGACAAGATTAGGGAGGAAAATGTTTAGATTGGTTTTATCTCTATCTATACAAAACATTATAACAATTTCAAGCATTGATCATATAAAAATAACTGACAAACTAAAATTACAAAGAAATGTATGTCTCTGGATAAAGGATACATAGAGAGAGTGAAGGATGAAAATTTTAACAGCATTTCCATTAGTGTTAGGAGCCATTAAGAATTCCTTCTCTCACAAATTTTATTTAGGATTACATCAAGTGTCCAGATATTGAAGGAAGAGAAGAATAAGAAAGAAGAAGAGAAGGAAAACCAGATAGTGGAAAGGAAAAAAAACAGAGAAAGACAAGTAATTAGAAAAAAATAATTTCACAAGCAAGCAGCATGGTTCTCTAACAAGATAATTAAATATGATGTACACATAAGTAATTAGTTCTAAGAAAGTTTATGAAATTACTAAATAAAATATCAATTTTAAAATCATTATTTTATATACCATTTATATAATTACACAATATTTAAAATACATAGAGCAGATACCATTTTCATGGGAAACCTACTATTAAGCACTTAAAAATAAATGTAATAGAAGATATGTAAGACAATTATGGAGAATTGCATAGTACCAGAGAAGTTAGGACAATATTGAAGAAGCATTAGGGAATACACCCAATCAAATAATCAAGTATTATAAAAATGATAGAAAGTTTAAGAAGGTTTGGTATTTAGAATAGAAATAGAAAAATGCATAAAAAGTAGACAAAACTGTAAAGTTAGATTATTGTTAATCATCTACTTTTAATAGAAAAGATCTAATGTTTTAAAATTTTACAATAAATGAACACACGTTAATAAATATTTGCTGAGCTCCTTGGAGTGCACCCTAATCCAATGTCAGATGTTCTTTTAAGAATTTAGAACACAGAGCCAAGGTGATGTGAAGAGAAAGGAAGAAGATGACTATCCACAGGCCAAGGACCGAGGCCTGGGTAGGAAACCACCCTGCTGATACTTGATCTTAGACTTCTAGTCTTCAGGATTCTGCATTTCTCTTCCTTAATTTGCAATAAAGGGGGACAAAAAGAGAGGCATCATTGGAATGGAAATAACCATTTGAAAGAGACTGACACAGGTATAGGCACTTATGCCACACACACACAAAAAATACTAGAACATCCTATACACAAAATTTGAGATAAGTCAAACACCAAATGAGAAAGAAAAATGTCACATCTTTTGAAATGATGGGAAATATTCTGATATCCAATAAATGTTGTCTTGAGAAAGAGACAAAGGAAAAATGAAGGATATGGAAAATAACATCCCCCAAGAAAAGGGGAATGACAACCCCCAGGGAGAAAAGGAGTAAGTGTGATCCGGGAGGCAACAAGGGGAAGACAAACAATGGGCTCTGGACTCTGGACTTTCATCCTTGTAACAATGAGTTTTAAGCTTTTACAACTGTTTTCCTGTGTTAGATTTTTAACCTGCACAACTGCTTTTCTGACTGCCCAACTAGCGTGTCCTCAGTCTCTAATGATTAAGTCATACTAAACATTGTACTGTGATGAACTCTCATTAAGACCTTAAAAAACAGGGGCTGGGGTTATGGCGCAGTGGTAGCGTGCTCACCTAGCACGCGTGAGGCCCTGGGTTCGATCCTCAGCACCACGTAAAAATAAAATAAAGATATTCTGTCCACCTACAACTAAAAAATAAATAAATATTTAAAAAAAAAAAAAAAAACAGACCCTTTTTGTAACCAGTCACCATTTTCTCCCCTGAAAATGTGCCATGTGCCGTGCCACTGCCGCCTGATAAAGACAGCTTGCTGATGTGTTGAAATCTCCTGTTTTGGTTATTTTTGCTTACAAAAAAAATTAAAATGGTATAGTCCTGTTTTAAAAAAATAATAACTCATAAGCAAAGTGGAAAATTTATGAAATTATAGACTGGACATATTATAGATACATAAAATAGTTGATATGTAGAATACTAAAAGCTTTAAATAGAAATCCTACAAATAAATAACAACAAAAATGAAAAGATAAACCCAACAGGAAAACAGTCGAAGATACTGATAGGAAAGGCAAAAATAGAAGCAAATGTGGTCAATAATTATTTAAGAAGACTTTCCTTAGTATTGAAATAATCACAGATTAAAGCAGAGATATCATTTCATACTCTCATATTTGCAAAATATAATGTAAGAAGTCTAATATTTTGGCAAGGAAGTAGAACAAGAAAAGCCCTTATAAGGTGTTGCTGGAACTGCAAATTTTACAACCAATTTTGAGAAAACTGAGCCGTATCTGGTGAAGTGGAAGATGTACTTGCAGATCTTACCTAGTAATTTTAATTCTAAAGACAAATCTGAAATGCACCCAATAAGACATTCACAAGGTGTTCACTTTGATATTGCAATAAAAAAGAGAAATTAAGTATTTTCTGAGACAGACAATAGATGCTTATAGAAGTGAAGATGAACAAGAGACACAAATTAAAAATGTTTAAATCCCAAAACATAATATGAAGCATAACTGCAAATTCACGTTATACCACTTATATAATTTTTAGAGAGGTTTTAGTTGCACTGCAAAATTGAGAAAAAATAACGTAAATTTTTAATATAACCCCTTCCTCCCACCCCACAGATGTACAGTCTCCATTGTTATTAGGATCTGCCACTAGATTGGTACATTTGTTAAAACTGGTGAAATTACATGGACACTTTATTATCATTCAAATTCCGTATTTATATGAGGTCTTACCCTTGGTATTTTTCATTTGTATGGATTTGAACAAATTTGTGATATATGTAGCCACAGTTATAGTATTATATATATTGCCATATATATTGCTTTTCTAACACTTTTAATGTACAGTTTTGAATCATGCAAAATCATGATATATCATTGTACCTAGGTAAGTATGTAGTATACATTAGAATGTCTGGGTTGCTTATGGCATATTTAGATTCAGTATAGTACACACACACACACACACACACACATACACACACACACATATCAGAGTCAAAACATTTTTCATCTTTGTATTTCATCTTTGTATTTACCAGCAGAGGCCCTGGTAAAACTTAAAAACCTAATGGTGTGTATTTTAAATGAAAACCAACAGTAGCCTAATTAATAACAAAAACAAATATTTATTTCCTCACATTCTCTTTTGTTGCCGTTGTTAATAAATAAGCCCTGCAACTAACAAAATTCAAGAGCATCTCACTGGAGAGAAAATCTGTGTTGAATTAGGTTTTTAAACAGCATAGCACTTACTAAGGAGACAAATCCGACAGGCCATTTCTATCCTCATTTGCTGGTACTCTCAGGTCTGTGGGACCTTTCTCGGTTTCTAAGTCAACACAAATCAAACATAATCACACTAGTTTGTCCTTTATGTTTCACTGCCCAAGTATCACACTATTACCCGATGTCCTCTGGGCTAGAGCTAGAAGCTTTCTATCTTGGCATGGAAGGCAGCTTTGTGATGTTCCTGATATCAGAGTCCAGACTAATCACAGTGATGCACACAGCTAAGGTCATTGGAGCTGTAAATGGTAATTATTTTGCTAACAGTTTTCATTTACAACAAATTTTAGAGGCCATTCCTGCGTAATATTTAGTGCAAGAATCAGAAATACATTTATTAAATGAATATCCCAAATAAGGTATCATTACTACAACATACCTAAAAAGTCAAATATAAAAATCTAAGAGCAGAGCTTCTTAGACTACAATAGTTTATAGAAGGAAATTAAGAAACAATACTGATCTAGAGCCAGTTTTTGCATTTGTTCCCAGCCCTTTCTTTTGCACTAATAAGAACTTTGCTCTGTTCCACAGACAGGTTAATGTCTTAGAGCTCATTATTTTCCAGCTGAGATGCATGTGTGCCTTCTATAAGCGTATTTTTTAAAAAGAACTACTTTTATATTACAATTATCTTTCAGTTATCTTTCAGGCCCAATATTTGCTTGTTTTTACTTGTTTCCTACTGTTTCTCTTGTCTAACACACACACACACATACACATAGACTTAATATTTCCACTCAATGCTGGTCAGCACTCTCCTTGGAAGGTGGTTCCCATTCCAGCAGTTTTGTTCACGGCAGCTCATTTATGGCATAACCTAGGGGCATGTACAAAATTTGGATACACAATACTTTTAATTTCTTTGTTTTTATGGAAGGTAAGGAAGAAAATAACATTTGACATGATGAAGAAAAAGACCCACCAAAATGTGTTAGGTGTAGATACACAACCATATATATATGAATTTTATATATATATATGCATATTTGCATATATATAAAATATATGCTTATTATATATATTATATGTTTATATGTTTATATATATACTATGTTTATTACATATATATACACATAGTAATTAAAATCATGTATGTGTAAAGGATAAGAATGTGACAGCGTCATGAGTCTTGATGTACATTAAGACAGTTCAATTATTTCCAGTCATATAAATGGCTTTTCTCTTAACATGCTGGTGGCCTCCAATTATGTTAACAGATGAAATTGAGACTGTTAAGACACTTGGATGACATGTTTGATAAAAATTTAAATATATTAATGTTTTTAAAATTTATATTGCATTTAATTTGAATTAAGTGGTATATTCTTATATTCATATTATATATATTAATGTGGCTCTTGTTGGCTGAAGGAAGGCAGGGCCATGCCTATTTTTCTTGAACTTCATTACTGAAAGCTAATGATCTTCTATTCTATTTTATTACACACTGCAGTTTTTTTGAGAAACCCATAATTTCTAAGTAGCACCACTAATTAACTAGATGCTATTGTTTGCATACAAATAATAGTTACTGTAATTCTGTTCATCTTTCTATTAGAAACAGAGAAATTGCAATGATCAATTTCTTTTCAATGTGCTAAAGTGGTTTTCTAAAACTCCCCAGGTATAACATATTAAGTGAGGTCTCTATGAATTGATTTTTAAGCATGTGGATAAATGAGTACTAGCCAGAAAATAAGCTTGGAGTATTATATTGTGTTGAGACTTAATGTCATTAAAGCTTGAGCTTTACTTTTTTTGGAGGAAAGCTGTGTGAGAAGATGAAGGGGAGATATGGTGAAAATATAGCATTCCTAAGGGGTCCTTCTAGACCTCATCAACAGAGTCAGCATTAATTGGCACTACTTTCTGCCTGCATAAACGCTGTGGATCTTGTGTAAATAAGAAAAAGAGGCTTTTAAAATTCAGATTTCAACTCATGACTTAGAATTTAATGAAACCGTTCAAGTTCAGCACTTTAATCTCACAAATTGGTTTATCACAGCCTAGTGGCCACTTCTTGTTTTATAATAAGCACAACAAAAAATATCTACGAACACTTAGAAAATTAAACCAAGGGAAGTATATGTAATTCTGAGCTCATTAGAAGCAATTCGTATTTTCATCTGTCTCATTAGAGAGGTTTTTATGAACTGAAAAATGTACCTTTGTATCTCTGTTTTTTAGTATTTTCAGTCCATCTGGTAGGAGCAAAGTTTTCTCATTATTCCCAAATAATGTATGCATATATATTTTAAAACATAACTTATGATTTTATGAGGAGAGAGAGAAGGCAATAAAGAAATTCAGAACAGTGAAAGTATGATAAAACAAATTATTATTTTCTAGAATTCAGACACTTTACAGGGAACTTTTATGCATTATAACTTAGAAATTTGATTCCACATTTGAAGACTTTGAAAGAAGTTTATATATATATATACTTATATATATATAAATTTGTATCTGACCTTAGGAGGGATTTCTAAATGACATATAGTTCTTCATTTTCAAAATAGCCGATATCATCTCCATTTGGGTTAAATTTATATCTTCAATTCTAATAGTAGCAAGCAATAGAATTTAGGCATATGCCTGATTTCAGTGTGCACCATCTTATTCTTCATCATGGGCTCCTTGAGTAAGAATATTATTGAAAAACAGCATCTGTAGAAGAGTCTTGTGTTTATTGATTTCAAACAGTATCTTGTGAATGCTTGAATTAAGTATTTTGAATCTGTACTACTAAGTTGCTGCTGTTGCTTCATTTAGTATTTCTTTTGGAACATTGCAATGCTTTTGGAGAGGAATTGTAATTCATGTTTGTTTAACATTAACAGAAGAGCAAATCAACTCTATGTTTTGTTTTGTTTTGTTTCCCCACTAATTACAATTTACTTCTCTTGGAGGGCAAGTGAATCACCACAGGCTTCTTATCAACGAAAGGAGCACAATCAATGGTTGGTTGAATTCTATATGTAGAACCCCTAGATACAGTAGGCCCAACTTGTGTGTGTGTCTCTGTGTGTGCACATGTGCACATGCACATTTATGTATTTAAGGGTAAACAATCTGAATATGTAGCCTCCATTAGTATTTTAGAGGTGATACTTTGCACATATTTGTTGATCTGTGATTTTCACTCATCATCTTCCATTCCAAAACACTTCCTCAATATTCATTTTTGTAAACAAATTTAAAATATTTTGACGCAAGACAATGACTACCAATTTTTAACAAGTTCACCATTTGTTAGAATAAAGTTAAAGTTGTGTGACTTATATTGCTATACATATTTTTGTCTGAAACTTGTTCTGTGCATCATAAACAACACAAAACTTTCTCTTTCTCCATAGTTACAGAACATATTTTTGTAATGATATATGTACTGAGTTGAATAGAGTACCCCAAATTCGTGTTCGACAGCCTCAGAATAAGTCCACTTATTTGGAAATAATGTAATTGAGGTATAATTAGTTAAGAAAAAGTTATAATGGAGTAGGGTGGGTCCTTAGTCCATTGTTACTGTAGTCCTTTACAGAAAAATAAAAGAGACTCATAGACATGCAAGGGAGGAAGAATGCTCTGTATAGTTGAAGACAGAGATCAAAGTTAACTGCAAGTCAAAGAACACAATGGATTGTCAGCAAATACCAGATATTAAAAGAAAGGCAAGGGGACATATTCTTCTCTATAAACATCATAAAAAGCATGATCCTGATGTTGCCTCCATTTCAGATCTATGCCTTCCAGAACTGTGAGACATTACCTTTCTGTTTGAGCCAGCGATGTTTTAAGCCAGACAAATTTGTGGCACTTTCTTATGGCAGCCCTAGGCAACTAACATAGTCTATTTACATTTATTAATTCATGCACTTATTTCTTTAACACATTGTTATGGGTTCTACTTCTATAATCCTCAACAATTCCTTATTAATAGTATTTCTCTCCAGTGTCAGCTGCCAATCAAGAAGCTAGTTGATAAGTGTGATAGGGAATAGAAGAGAAGATATTAACTAGTATGACAACTTAAGATAATGTATTGTAAACATTCTCTCACTTGGGTATATGACTGTAACTGGCAAATATTTGTTGATGAATGGACTAATGAATCAATAAGTAAGGCAATCGATGAGTCAAAGAAAACAAGGAGTAAATATCTCATGAACTTCTCCCTATACAATGGAATTTCAGACCTGATGTCAGAAAGAAGTGAGATATGATGATTCTCAGATATGCAGACAAAGAAGATTAACAGGTGTTGAGAAAAGACAGTATTCAGGGAAAGCAGCCTAACATTAGGGAAGTGTGAAACCACTTGATTCTTTTGAAAACTGTACATATATCAGGAGGACCGTGGCAAAGGACATAGTATGGGTATATGTTGGAGGGGGTGGGGAATATTCCTAAGAAAAAAGATGAGAAGAAAATGTTGAAGAAATGTATATATCTTGCCAAATTAAAATATAAATTTATATCCTGAAAGCCATCTGAATCTCCTGCTATTTCAGCAGGGAAAATCATTGGCATGTTTACATTGTAAAAAAATCCTTCTCTTCCAGTAAATCCCTATTTTGAGTGGGCTTCTGCTTTTCTGTGGACAGTTCCCATTTCTGCCAAGGCCCCTGCTCTTGGCTAATGGCTGACCTCATTGTGTTTCTGGTGGTCACCTTAGAAATTTCAGATCATAGCATCATATTTCTTGATCTCTCTCCATATCAGCCTCTGAATGTTGTCTATCTTTACTATCACTCAATTTCCATCCCGCTTTCTCAGCCCTATATTCTTGTCCTCTTAGATCAAGTTTCTTGAATTCTTGTCTATTTGGTTACTCCTGAGATTGGTGGAAAAGGGATGGAATGGAAGACAGGTGATCTGGCAAAAGCATATAAATTTGTCTAGGAAATATTGCAGTACATAAAATATATAATATTCTCTTCCTCATATTGCAACATAATTAATAGCAAACTTTGCATTGTCATTTACAAAATAAGTTAATATACACAACATGAATTGAGCGCCTAGTGAGTTCCTACCTCTTGACAACATATACATCAGCACTGGCCTGCAGAATTTGTAGTATGTGAAGATAATTTGGGTGTCAGTTGGAATTCTGCCAATATTGAAAGCCTGCTATTGCTCTAAGATGTCACCTGGGACCCTGTCATCAATCTACCCACCTTTCCTGAATGGCTTGGATGCCGATCTGTCTGGGTTCCCGTAGTATTAAAGTAATGGGCTCCTGGCTCTATTTCAGCTCTGTCAAAATCGCTGCAGAACCTCTCTATTCCTTCCTACAAGGATTTAATCTACTCCAAGTTCCCTGACACATTATAAGGAGGAAATCTGTTTTCTCTGTCACTTTTCCTTTCTCAGCTGGGTCTGCAGCAGAACATCTTTGCTTTGGATAAGACAGTGCAGACTTGCTATGAAAACCGGTGTTATCATCCATGCTATGAGTTGTCTAACTCAATCGTCTTGTTTCCCCACACCCCGAGGCTCTCTGCATGTAGCTCCCTCTGTAAGGGGGAGCCTGCGTTCTTCCGTGCACTGCTTATTTTCTCTTCCTCTGGGAAATATTTGACCCCTCAAGGAGACAAAGCTACTTCTTGTGGACCTGCAAAATTACACCGTTTAATGTCTATATCATTGTTGTAATCTATTTTGTTTGTTATTTCTGTCTTTTCCCCTTGCTGGATAGCAAACCCTTTCATGATAGAAATTGTACTTTACAGTTAATAGTAAAAATACATAAGGACTGTTTACTCTAGGAGATAGTAAAAGTACGTAAGGACTGTTTACTCTAGGAGAGACAGTGGGCTGAATGATTTTGTGTATCACTGTATCCTCACAACAAATTTGATGTAGTTGTGTGCTTGTTTTATTCGTTTGATTTTAATTCTGCTCTTTTTTTTTTTTTTTGGTACCAAGGATTGAACTCGGGAGCACTCGGCCACTGAGCCACATCCCCAGCCCTATTTTGTGTTTTATGTAGAGACAGGGTCTCACTGAGTTGCTTAGCGCCTCGCCGTTGCTGAGGCTGGCTTTGAACTCGCGATTCTCCTGTCTCAGCCTCCCTAAGTGCTGGGATTACAGGTGTGTACCACCGTGCCCAGCTTAATTCTGCTCTTTTTCTTTTCAGATGGCAGAGTCAAATTTGGGACTGTGTGAAATCCAGTATATAGCCAGTATGCGATAAAGCCTAGAATTAATTCCAATTCAATAGATTCCAATTCCATGGTCTTTTCTCTATCTCTAGTTTTCATTTCTGCTCCCAGATTATAATGTGCATGTACTAAGCAGCTTTGATTGTCTAAATCAATACTCACAGAAACCTATTTTATGGATAAAAAAATAGAGGCTGGAGCCAGCTTCAGTGTGTGCCTATGGACGTAGGTAGGAGGATTACTTAAGCCTAGGAGTTTGGGGCCAGTCTAGACAAATTTATGAAACCTCATCTCCAAAACTAAAATGAAATAAAAAGAAACAGAGGCACAAAGATATTAAACCACTATGCTAAAGTCATGCAGCCATGTCTGAGTGTCCAACTCATTGAAAATTATGTTCTTGTTCACTGTGACATATGTCTCTATACTGCCTTTCTATTAAAAGTGTGTAGCCCCAGGAAGGACAGAGTATAAACATTTGACAAACTAGCTTGATTGCTTATTGTTTATTGACACTCATTTTTTAAAAATTAGCTTTTCACCAAAGAGAAGCATTTTCATAACATGTGTTTTGCCTGTTTATTTCACCATGTCCGTGTGTGTGTGTGTGTGTGTGTGTGTGTGTTACATCTTGGGCCCATTAGCAAATTTAATTTTTTCTGGATATAATCATTTGTGTGGGAATTGGCAAGTGAGCAAAAGTCCAGTTTGGGCAAACGTTTCAAAGTCTGAGTCTGAGAGAAGCATGTTCTCTTCATGTTTCAGTCTCTGAAAGTCTGAGAGAAGCATGCTCTCTTCTTTTTCACATCATTGCATCCAGATGTTAAGGCTTAAAACATTGTAGTGGTACACATGAACACCTGGCTTCACACCAGGAAAATAGATGAGATGTGCAGATAAAGGGAGTCAAAACGCCTGGAGCAGTGCCCAGTGGACACTTGTGCTTTTGGAATTCTCATGTTGTACACTGATATATTCTCTTATGGTTGATGCCTGTGAATTTGTTTTTTCTATTATTTGACACAGAAAGTCCCTTAATTGACATGTTTGAAGAGCTGAAATTCATTGTCTAACTCTGGTAAACAATACTCATGGGAATTGGGCTTAACCTCACTAGGTCTCAGCTTCTCTTCAATTGGGGCTCAATTTCTACCTAAATTGTTCTCTATGAGTATGACAGGAAAACAACCCATTAGACACTCAACAAAACATCTGTAACGATGTCACCAATTAATGGGTTGATATTAAGTTACTTACCTACCTATTTCATCTCCTTCCACATTGAAAAAGAAGAAAAGAAAATTCTATTCAACCGTATTGCATATATACCGTGCCCTTAGTACTGTACTAAAGGGTTTTGCATTTGTCAACTCAATCTCGAGTTAAAACTGGAGGGGATCAGTTCTATGGTCACTTCCTTTCTTCCTTCCTTCCTTTATTAATTAATTAATTAATTAATTAATTAACTTATTTTTATTCTAATTAGGTATACATAACAGCAGCATGCATTTTGATTCATTGTACACAAATGGAGCACAACTTTTTCTCTGGTTGTACACAATGTAGAGTTACACCATATGTGCAGTCATACATAAACTTCTTGTCCATTGCATTACACCATCTTTCCTACCCCCATGTCGCGTCCCCACTTTTCCCTCCCCTTTGACCAAAGTTTCTCCATTCTTCCCATGCCCCCTCCCACATTATGGATCAGCATCCACTTATCAGAGAGAATATTAGGCCTTTGGTTTTGGGGGATTGGCTTACTTCGCTTAACATGATGCTCTCCAACTCCATCCATTTACCTGCAAATGCCATAATTTTATTCTCCTTTAATGTGGAGTAATATTCCATTGTTTATATATACCACAGTTTCTTTATCCATTCATCTATTGAAGGGCATCTAGGTTGGTTCCACAGTTTAGCTATTGTGAATTGTGCTTCTATAAATATTGCAGTGGCTGCATTACTGTACTATGCTATTTATCACTTTCTTTTTATTGATGAGGAAATGGTAGATCAAGAATGTGAAATTTCTGAAATCTCTTGGGACATTTACTTGTATGAAGTACACTGTAGACTATGAAAATATTATTGGTCACACAAAATGGCAAATGTTTGGAAAATATTTTATTAAGGAAAAAAATAAGTATTCTAGTTAAGTCCTGACCTTTCCATGTAAGTAGCCAAAGGACTATCAAAAAATAAGAAATCTTCTGTTTAAAAATATAAAATGAACAAAGTAAGTTTATGTCCAGGTAGGACTTTTTATTGTATAATGGAAAAGAGATTTGAGTATAGAGAAAGTTCAACATATATCATTTGCAAAAGAAGAGGTTATTATAAGAAAGTCATCTATTCATTCTTAGCCTCTATCTTTTCTTAAACCAGAGAGAGTAATTAAATCCCAGTCCAACCCTCCAATAGGAAACTTAAATATCTGGAAACATCTAAGTGTTCAATAAATGCCCAGTGTTACAATTATATTAGTTAGCATATGCTTTGGAGCTTCCAGATGCTGCTCTATCATTAAAACATGTATTTTCGATTATAATGAACACAAAACAAAATTGCAGTCATAGATTAAAGAGTCATTGTTCTTGTAGATATAAAGAATTTGGCAGGATTCTTTAAAAAAAATTTATCTGGAAAAAAGGATAACACTTTAGTCATGAAAGAGAGGGCAAAATTCTTAGAGGAAAAAAGTAAATAAAACACACCCGGACAGGTAAAGTATATAATCTAAAGATCACTTTTGAGATCCAATTGGATTTATTTTTCTCAGCAAACATTTTTTTATGGCAAAATGTCTTTTTCCTTTCAATTTCCACAGTGGTGGTATTGCTGCTAGAATGAGTTTTGATTTTTGTTTAGTTGTATTGAAAGTATACGTTGTACACACTATTTTCTAAATGAGGGGACATCAGAGAATAATAGAAATCTCATAGGTCTTAGCTGAATAGTACTCCAGTACCTTCAGACAGATTGTGTGACTTTCTTTACAAAGATAAAAGTAGTTATGCTTGTTGGTATCACTGCAGTTTCTCCTGCATATACCTTTAGGTTTGTTGTTTTTGTATCACAGTCCTTTAGCTTTTAAAGTGTTTTATTAATCTCTGCATTTTCCAGTTCTGACAAAGTTCTCGTTACATTTTATGTGCTTAATAAATATCTTCCATTAAAAATATTATTCTTCAAATTTTGTTTCACAACTCATAGGGGACATACAGGCATCTTAAAGGCCTCAAGAAAGTTCCACACTGAGCTCCAATTTAGTTCTCACTTTTCTTTTCTGACAGTCAATATCATTGTGATGGGTTCTTTCTGATCACATGGTCCATTTTGGTGACAATTTCTTAGAGATTTATTTCTTGAAACTGTAAAACTTACATCCCAATATCCAAAGTGAACATTCAAAAGAATACATTTCTCTCTGCATTTCTGGAATAGCTGATTTAGCAGACACAAATTAATGTCTTTTCAAGATGGAGATTTCACTGTGGGGGTCCTGCTTATTCTTTGCTAGTAGATAGCTTTGCCTATGAACAAGACTGGAGTAGTTTGACCAGCTTTTATCCCACTCATCATGCCCTTCCTGAGTAACCATTCTATAATCTTTTCTGTGTCAATGGCTTCTGCTAGGAGACTATCACAGGACCACTGACCACTGATGCATACCTGGCATCTTGAAATATGAAGTTATCTGCTCCCTCTCAGCTGTCAGAATCATAAGGATTCCTGTGGTTTCCAAACCCATCTGGAAGCTTGTAACTCACATCTGTTGCTCCCTACTGATGATTTGCTTGTCTTCTGAACAACAGACCCATGTGAACTTGAAAATTTTCTAATTCAGCATTTACCAAACTGGTGTCTGCATCAAAATGCTCAAAATAGAAAAACTCTTTTAATTGTATGTAAACAAATTTTATAAGAACATCAACAAATAACAAAACCATGTGTCTTTGAATGATCCAACAGCTCTTTTTCAATTGGTCCATATGTGCTTTGGCCCAGAGTCCTGTTGTTTCCACCTCCTAAATGCAGATCAATGCTATGAGTTTTGTTAGCCATTCACCTATGTTATGTTCAATCCTTGCAATAAATCTATAAGAGATGTAACTTTATTACTTATCAATGAAAAAATAAAAGTGCGTCTGGCTTCCTTCAACAAATAAGTAGACAACTCACAATTTGACTCCCAATCTGGATGAGACCATAGGTGATACTTGCAATAAGTGTCATCGCCACCATTTTTTATAAAGAAGTTAAAACTTAAAAACTTTCCAGTTCTCTTCCTGTATCGTTCTGAACAGTTTCAAAGGGCGATCTGGGCTAGATTTAAAACCACCATTGATGAATGAATGCATCCCAAGCAACTGCCTTGAAACTTCCTGCTCTCTTCCATGCCTAGAGGAGATTACACTGTTTCTGAAGGAAATCAGAGAGATGCATTTCCCCTACAGAAGTGACCTAGGCACCCCTAAGAGAAGCTAGTCTGCTTAACATATTTCAGGGGCTGTTGAATTATTTGTTCTCTAGTACAAGGTCGCTATAATTCCTCACTAGCTATCAATTGTTTGACAATGGGGTGTCATCCATCAGCCGTAGCTTTCATTGCCAAGTGCATTCTATTTTTATATACCCATGAACGCACATATTTAGCAGAGACAGGAAGACGTCTTTCTCTATAGGATAAGCAATGAATTGTGTGTTTCATCTGAAATACATTATTTTACAACATATTATTCAGAAATATCCTTTGCCTCAGACAAAAAAGACTTCAGAAAAAAATTGTAATATATTCTTCCTTAAAAATTATTTTTTTTCTATGAAGGTTTGCTACAGAGAACAGATTGAAAAAAATGCTTTCTATTCTGCCATTTTATAAAATCTGTCTCAGCAAATAGTCATAAATCTGTCAGATATTGCAACCCAGTTTGGTATTATATACTAGGAAAATGAACTCAATAGCAATATAATCTTACTTTCCAATATAACTGAACTCGGGGAAATATCTCAGGAAGAATGCAGGCACAGAAAGCAAATAAAATCTAAGTACTGCAGATATAAAGAATTTTATGATGGTATATACACCTTTGGATATTGGTGTTTTCCTTTTATTAATTCTAACACAAACCCTCAATCATATCTTTCTTTCTTTTTAATTTGGTTTGTTATACAGTTCTTTCACTTTCTATGAGAAGAGTGAGATTACATTTTATCTTTTACCATTTTTTATGTTTGTTAAGGTTCACTTCTCTGTTAAGAATATCATTGGAGCTCTATTTAGATATTAGCCTATTTATATGAACACCATTTTCTCTGAGTTGATTCATGGTGTCGATATCATAGAGATTTATTGATTTATCTTTCTTGCAAATCAGATAGTGTGTGTCCATTTATCAAATTGGAATTTTAATTGAAAAGTAAGCAGGGCTGGCTCAAATGATTTCTTGGCAGTGTTTTAAGGGTTCCAACATTTTCCTTAATGAGAAGATGGACAAATATATTTAGCAAATCAGGATCAACTGCTACTCTGATTTTTAAAAGATCATTCTTACTTGTAGAGAGGATGTCTTTGAATTTTTCTTACCTGAGGCCTTGGAGAATTCTAGACTACCAAATGATTGATGAAAAGGAAAAGGAGCTGATGGTTCCCTTTTGGAATTACTCTGCCATTCATTCATACTACTACAACAACATTCTGGGAGTAATTATTGAGTAATATAGAAGACAGAGAGAGCAGAAGATTGAGAGAAAGGATATAAAATAGTTAGAACCTCAATAAGAAGAACCCAGGGTACTAGGTATGCTAATTAGTCAGTGGAAAAATGGCTTCTTATTGATCTAGAATACAGTCCTTAATTTGACTCACTATTCCTTCTATGAACTAGCTGCTCATTTGTTCTCCAGCCTCACCACTTATGATTTCCAGAATTTCCCCCCAACACTCTATGCTACTGTCAGAATAAATTTCTTTCAAAATGTGTGAAAAAGTCAACTGTCTTTTTACTCACAAGATTAAATATGCTGTACTCTTTTCATAGATCCCTCTATCCCTCATTATCTCTTTTTTTTCCTGAGATCAGAGAACAAATATAGTCTTCACAAAGCTTTGATCAGATTCCCTACCATGAATCCCAGGAACTGTACTTTTCCTATACTGGCTTCATGACAATGTAGTAGAATTCCTTGTTTAATTATCTGAGTTTTCTACTAATCCCAGAAAGGAACAGTGATTTCTTTGCTTAGTGTTGAATCCTTTATTACTTGTGTTAATAATTTCAGGAATAGAAGTATTTCAGGTAAAAGAAAGGACATCATCAAAGGCCTGGATTCAGGATAGTTATAGGATGTACTTAAAGAATCAAAAGAATTCCAGATAATTTGAAGAAAATGGCTTCAATAAATGAGATGTAAAGTTACCATGTAGTCAACTATAGTGTATTTTGAATGCTAGAATACTTTGACCTTGAATCTATATATAATGAAAGATATTGAAGACTATAGGCAACATATTCTGATACTCAAGATTAAAGGCAATTATTATGCTGTTTTTTAATGTATACATAGATCTAAAATGAAAAATAAACAGATACGTAGCAGAAGCTCTACATGAATAGCTACACTAATATTAATTTTGGGGAGAGAGAGAAAATTAGCATCAAGGAAGCACATGTTATGTGACAGGTACCTTGCAATGTACTTTCTCTTTAAAACTCTTTTCTTTGGAACAGTTCACAGTATCTTTGTTTATATGTACTAAATTTTAATGACTTCCAATGTTCTTTCCTACATTGTCTTTAGATGACTTAAACACACCCTGAAGCAGTTTATATAAGAATTCCTCAATATATTGACAATATTTTAGCATATGCAGTTTAATAAACATGTGTTTATTTCATGTGACACCTTAAAACCTTAAAATAGGTAGGATAATTTTTTCATATTAAAGATATGGATAATAAGTGTCTAATTTCAGTCTGGACTATCATTAAGAAAATATCATAAATTGAATGGCTTAAACAATAAATTATTTTCTCAGATTGTGGGAAGCTGGAAGTCTAAGATCAAGGTGCCACATGATTGGGTTCTGGTGAGGGCTTTCTTCCTGGTGTATGGATGGATACTTTCTCACTATATGCACCTCCTCCTTTTTATTCTTTTCCTCCTTAGGTAGGAATGCCTTATATAGGCACTAATCCCATCACAAGGATCTACCTTCATAACTTCATCTAATCCTAATTACTTCCCAAAGCGCCCTTTCCAATGCCATCACATTGGGAGTTTGGGACTCAATATATGAATTTTGATGTACACAAACATTTACTCCATGATAATATATGAAACTGTAAGAGACTAACCCAAAGACACTGTATTTAGTTGGATAATTTCTCTCCAAATTTTGTGTCCTTCCTGGAACCTCATATCTGACCTCATTTGAAAATAAGGTCGCACAAATGTAATTAATAAAAATGAGGCCATACTGGATGATGGACACAATGCAATATAACTAGCATCCTTATTAGAAAAAAGGGAAGAGACATACATACACACAGAAAATACTACAGGACAATGAAAGCAGACACCTAACCCAAGTATTGCTGGCAAGCACGGGAAGTTAAGAGTATGAAACAGGTTCTCCCTAGAGTAATTTCACTTCTTATTTTTATTTTTTAATATCCTTTACTTCTTTATTCTTACACTGGTTATAGATTTCATATGTAATAGCTACCATTTGCATTGTCTTCTTATGGTGGTTATTGGATCTAAAGTGAAAAATATTCTTTCTAAAATAGAGTCCAGTTAAGTAGTTTAAAAAGCAGATTAAACAATTTTCTTTCATGATAAACTCCAGGTTCTGGCTACTTTAACATTAAGTGACTTTCTTTAACAAGTGCCAAGTGCCACAAGTAATTTCAATAGCATAAATATTCTTAAAAATAGAAAAGTAAAAGGCAACAAAATCAGCAACCTTATTTTTATGTTTTAAATTCTAAGCATTTGCTAGTATCTGACATATTTTCTTTCTGGTTTGCTGGGCAAGAAGGAAATAAGAGAATTTTAGAATCTCATTAACCCCTCCTTTAACCCTTTCAAGATGTTTGATGTGTAAGGAAAGGATAATGGTATGGAAAAATTCTAATTTTTTCTATATGTTTATATTTCACATGGAAAATATTTGTTAGAATCTTGTTATGAATAAAAACGCTCAGATATAATCATGAGTAGTATTCCCTAAAATGACAGTTACAGTGTGGAATATATGGAAACTCAAAGCAATAATTCCATCTTGGAATGGACTTTAAGAATCAATAGTATTATTTTGATGCTCTTTTCTCTATTGTTCTGCGCAGTTGTGCTGCAAAGCCTTGTTATTACTTGTTGTTCTAGAACAACATTCAACAATGTTATGTAAATTTGAAGATATATAAGGCATTTTGGTTTTTGTCTTCCCAGGATACAGCTGATGTACTGTTTGTACTGTACCTGGCTGATATACTATAGCAAGTGGGGGAGTACATATACCTGTGTTCTTCTTTTAGTGGAGACTACTCTGGACACTCATCCATTTTCCTTGGGAACTAGTTACCTTATGCTTTAGTAGGTGGAAGAAGTCTTACACTGGAGTAAAATTTTCAGTAGGTGGTGATCGGTAGGTGACATACAGGAAGCTCTATCAGTATTTCTATGACCGAAGAGTCTTTGAATAGGATGAAATAAGATGTCATCTATTTCAGGATTGTAGCTTTGGAATTATAAAAAGGAAGATTTCCTTAGCAAAGTAGAGATTACTAATTCTGTTGTATGAGGAACTAGATGAGAATTAATGCAGATAACAGAAAGATAGAAATAATATTTATATGGCTTGCTAATAATATGATAACTTATCCAAATAAGCACAGCTATGCTCCTTGGAAAATACTACTGTAACTCATAAGAAAGCTTGTTTAAAAACATAAATTTTCTACCTCTGAAAAAGGAAAATTAGGCCATATGAAAATGGAATTTCACTTAGCTATATAAAATATTAAAAGTTTCAAATATAAAAAGATTACTAATAAGTTTATTAAAATTAATTATTTGATTTTCAAATATAAATTAAGACTTTATGAGTAACATGAAAGGTTATTTTCATTTTATTGGAGAGACATTGCATGATTCTAAATGGGAAACACTATGTTATAAAAATAGCAACTCTTGGCATCAGAGTTCCTGTCCACTGGTGGGAGCACAAGGGAGGGCCCAACACTGCCTTCAGGGACCACTGCAGGAGCCCAGCCAAGGACAGACCTGAGACTGCTAGCCACCAGCCACAGGGGAACCCAGACCCAGGGTAAGGACAGCCTATGGGGACCTCTGCAGGAGACCTGGCCTAAGTGAGGCCCAGGACCACCCCCAGTTCTGTGCCAAAGTTCCTTCCAATGAGCAGGAGCATAGGAGAGGGCCAAGACCACCTTCAGGGACCATGCAGGGAGCCCAGCCAAGGCCACTCCCACTGCCATCTTGAGGTACCTCTACTACTACTGCCTCCATCTCTACTGGAAGTGGTGTCCATCTGGAGACACCTGCTAGGGACTGGAAGTGAACTCCAAGGTGAGATACAGGTAATCTGTAGTGTCACTACAAGATGATAGGATAGATACCACAATACCTCAGATTGGCATTGCAAGAAAGGAAGATACATAATCAACATGAAAAAACAAGGGAAGAAAGTGCCCCAAATAAACCTAGATACCACAATACTAGAATCCATTGACAGTACAATTGATGAAATTTCAGAGCAAGAATTCAGAATGTACATAATTAAAATGATCTGAGAATTAGAGAATAGCTTAAGCGAGCAAATGCAGGCAAAAATTGATCAATACAACAAAGAAATAGGAGAGCAAATAAAGCCAACCATCAATCACTCTAACAAAGAGGTAAGAGAGCAAATACAGTTAGCAAAAGATTGCTTTAAGGAAAAGCTAGAGTTTGTGAAAAAGAAAACAATCAGAAATTCTTGAAAGGAAGTAACAATAAACCAAATAAAACACTCAATAGAAAACATCACCAGCAGACTAGATCACTTGGAAGAGAAAACCTCATAATGAAGACAAAATATACACTCTTGAAAATAAAGTTAATCAGACACTGAAGACGGTAAGAAACCATGAACAGAACATACAAGAATTATGGGATAAGTTCAAAACAACCTCAGCAATGGCAAGGCACTAAGCAACTCAGTGAAACCCTGTCTCTAAATAAAAAAGACAAAATAGGGATGGGGATGTGGCTCAGTGATCGAGTACCCCTGAGTTCAACCCCTGGTACCAAAAAAAAAAGAATTATGGGATAGCATCAAAAGATCAAACCTAAGATTTATTGGGATAAAAGAAGGCACAGAATTTCAAAACAAAAGAATGCACAATCTCTTTAATGAAATGATATCGGAAAACTTTCCAAACGTGAAAAATAAATTGGAAAATCAAATACAAGAGGCTTACAGAACACCAAATGTACAAAATCACAACAAATCTACACCAAGGCACATCATAATGAAAATGCCCAGTATACACAATAAGGATAGAATTTTAAAGGCTGCAAGAGAGAGGAATCAGATTGCATATAGGGGGAGACCAATTCAGATCTCAGCAGACTTTTCAACCCAGACCCTAAAAGCCAAGAGATCATGGAACAATATACACCAAGCTCTGAAAGAAAATGGATGCCAAGCAAAACTGAGCTTCAGACTTGATGATAAAATAAAAACCTTTCATGATAAACAAAAGCTAAGAATTTACAGCAAGAAATCCTGCATTGCACAGCATTTTCAGCAAAATAGTCCATGAAGAGGAAATGATAACCAACAATGAAAATATACAAAGAGAGGAATTACACTAAAAAAGAAAATAAAAAGGCCAATCAAAGGAGAAACCAAGTCAGGATAAAAATAAAAAATAAACCAGAATGACTGGGATTACAAATCATATTTCAATAATAACCTTGAATATGAATGGCCTAAATGTATCAATTAAAAGACATAGACTGACAGACTGGATTTTAAAAAAAGACCTAACAATATGCTGCCTTCAAGAGACTCATCTTACAGGAAAAGATATCCACAGACTGAAAGTGAAAGGGTGAGAAAAAAGGTATCACCCACATAGACCCCATAAACAAGCAGGAGTTTCCATCCTCATATCAGATAAAATGGACTTCAAACCAAAACTAGAGAACAGGGATAAAGAAGGACATTTCATACTTCTTAAGGCAATCATACATCAGCAAGATATAACAATCATAAATATCTATGCCCCAAACAATGGGGCATTCTACATATATTAAACAAATCCTTCTCAACTATAAGAATCTAATAGACCACAACACAATAATACTTGGTGACTTTAACACAGCTCTCACACCATTGGATAGATCTTCCAAACAAAAATTAAAAAAAGAAACATAGAACTCAATAAAACAATCAATAATTTAGACTAACAGACATATACAAAGTATTCCATCCATCAACAAGCGAATACACTTTTTTTCTCAGCAGCACATGGATCCTTCTCCAAAATAGATCATATGTTATTTCACAAAGCCAATCTTAACAAATACAAAAAAATAGAGATAATACCCTGCATCCTATCTGACCACAATGGAATAAAATTACAAATCAATGACAGATTAAAAAATAGAAACTACTCCAACACCTGGAAACTAAATAATATGCTATTGAATGATGCATGGATAACAGATGATAACAGATGACATCAGGGAAGAGAATAAAAAAATTCTTAGAGGTAAATGAAAACTCCAATACAACATATCAAAATCTTTGGGACACCATGAAGGTAGTGCTAACAGGAAAGTTCATTGCATTAAGCTTATTTATTAAAAGAAGTAAAAGTCAACAAATAAATGACTTGACTCTATATCTCAAAGCCCTAGAAAAAGAAGAACAAACAAACACCAAAAGAAGTAGAAGATAGGAAATAGTTAAAATCAGGGCTGAAATCAATGAAATTGAAACAAAAGAAACAATTGAAAAAAATCAACAAAACAAAAAGTTGGTTCTTTGAAAAAATGAATAAAATTAACAAACCCTTAGCCACCCTAATGAAAAGGAGAGAAAACCCAAATTACTAAAATTCATGATGAAAAAGAAAATATCATGACAGATGCTACTGAAATAGGATAATTAGGAACTATTTTGAAAATTTATACTCTATTAAAATAGAAAACCCTGAAGACACTCACAAATTTCTAGAGGCATATGACCTACCCAAACTGAACCAAGAGGTCATACACAACTTAAACAGATCAATTTCAAGCAAGGAAATACAAGAAGCCATCAAGAGCCTGCCAAACAAGAAAAGCCCAGGACAAGGTGGATTCTCAGCCCAGTTCTACAAGGCCTTCAAAGAAGAATTAATGAATACTCCTCAAACTATTTCATGAAATAGACAAGGAAGGAACCTTCCCAAACTCGTTCTATGAGGTATTACCCTGCTACCAAAACTAGACAGAGACACATCAAAGAAAGAAAATTTCAGACCAATATCCCTGATTAACATAGATGTAAAAATTCTCAGTAAGATTTTGGCAAATTGCATAAAAAAATATTAAAAAGATAGTGCACCATGATCAAGTGGGGTTCATTCCAGGGATGCAAGTTTTGTTCAACATCTGGAAAACAATTAACGTAATCCATTACATCAATAGACTTAAAGATAAGAGTCATATGATTTTATCAATTAATGCAGAGAAAGCATTTGACAAAATACAGCACCCTTTTCTGTTCAAAACACTAGAAAAACTAGGGATAGTAGAAACATACCTCAACTTTGTAAAAGCTATCTATGCTAAACCCAAGGCCAACATCATTCTAAATGGAGAAAAATTGGAAGTATTCCCTCTAAAAATGGGAACAAGACAGGGATGCCCTCTTTCACCACTGTTATTCAACATAGTCCTTGAAACACTAGCCAGAGCAATTAGATGAAAAAAATTAAGGGATACAAATAGGAAAAGAAGAACTCAAATTATTTGCCAACGACATGATTCTATATTAGAGGATCCAAAAAATTCTATCAGAAAACTTCTAGAATTAATAAATGAATCCAGTGAAGTTATAAGATATAAAATCAATACCCATAAATCAATTGCATTTCTATACATCAGTGATAAACCCTCTGAAAGAGAAATTAGGAAAACTATCCCATTCACAATAGCTTCAAACAAAACAAAACAAAACAAAACTTGGGAATCAATCTAACAAGAGCAGTGAAAGACCTCTACATTGAAAACCAAAAGACACTAAAGAAAGAAATTGAAGAAGACCTTAGAAGATGGAAAAATCTCCCATGCTTTTGGATAGGCAGAATCAATATTGTCAAAATGTCCATACTACCTAAAGTGCTATATAGATTCAATGCAATTCCAGTTAAAATTCCAACATCATTCCTTACAGAAATAGAAAAGGCAATCATGAAATTCATTTGGAAGAATAAGAGACCCAGAATAGCCAAAGGAATCCTTAGCACAAAGAGTGAAGCAGGAGGCATCAAAATACCATACCTAAACCTATACTACAAAGCTATAGTTACAAAAACAGCATGGTACTGGCACAAAGATAGACATGTAGACCAATGGTACAGAAAAGAAGACACAGAAACAAACCCACTTAAATGCAGTTACTAGACAAAAGAGTCAAACATGTACACTGGAGAAATGATATCCTCTTCAACAAATGGTGCTGTTAAAACTGGAAATCCATATGCAGCAAAATGAAACTAAATCCCTATCTCTTGCCATGCACAAAATTTAACTCAAAGTGGATCAAGGACCTGGGAATTAGACAAGGGACCCTATGCCTAATAGAAGAAAAAATAGGCAAAAATCTTCATCATGTCAGATTAGGACCTTACTTCCTTAACAAGACTCCTATAGCACAAGAAGTAAAATCAAGAATCAATGGGATGGATTCAAACTCAAAAGCTTCTTCTTAGCAAAAGAAACAATCAATGAAGTGAATAGAGAGCCAACATTCTGGGGACAAATTTTTGCCACACGCACATCAGATAAAGCACTAATCTCCAGGATATATAAAGAACTCAAAAAACTTAACACCAAAAAAGCAAAGAACTCAATCAATAAATGGGCATTAGAGCTATTCTTTCTAAGAAGAAAATATTCAACTGATCAACAGACACATGAAAAAATGTTCAACATCTCTAGCAATTAGAGAAATGCAAATCAAAACTACTCTAAGATTTCATCTCACGCTGTCAGAATGGCAATTATCAAGAATACAAACAACAATAAGTGCTGGTGAGGTTGTGGGGGAAAAAGCACACTCATACATTGCTGGTGGGACTGCAAGTTGATACAATCAATCTGGAAAGCAGTATGGAGATTCTTAGAAAACTTGGAATGTAACCACCCTTTGACCCAGCTATCCCACTCCTTGGTCTATACCCAGAAGACTTAAAAATGGCATACTACAGTGATGCAGCCACTTCAATGTTTATAGAAGCACAATCACAATAGCTAAACTGTGGAGCCAACCTAGATGCCCTTCAATAGATGAATGTATAAAGAAACTGTGGTATATATACACAATGGAATATTACTCAGCAATAAAAGAGAATAAAATTATGGCATTTGCAGGTAAATGGATGGAATTGGAGAATATCATGCTAAGTGAAGTAAGCCAATCTCAAAAAACCAAAATCCGAATGTTCTCTCTGAGAAGTGGACGCTGATCCATAATGTTGGGGAGGACACTGGAAGAATGGAGGAAATTTGGTCGAAGGGGTGGTAGGGGAGAGGGAACATGGTGGAATAAGATGAATATTATAGCCCTAGCTTCATGTGTGACTGC
Organism: Geosciurus inauris; assembly: GCA_004024805.1. NCBI lineage: Eukaryota > Metazoa > Chordata > Mammalia > Rodentia > Sciuridae > Geosciurus > Geosciurus inauris. Next base: position 75,415 of record PVHX01004303.1, on the reverse strand, counting down.
ATATATGATGTGATTCTACATCACATACTACCAGAGAAATGAAAAGTTGTGCTCCATCTGTGTATAATGAATCAAAATGCATTCTGCTATCATGTATACCTAGGTAGAATAAATAAATACATAAAATTTTAAAAAAAGAGCAACTTGGATTAAAATAAATGAATAAATAATAAATATAGCAACTCTTGTCAAAAAATTACATTGTGAATTTTTTCTAAACAAATCTATATTTTATCTGAAAAATTTAACATTTATGGGTAACCAAAATTTAAATATATGACCCCTGAGATTATTAATGTTAATAAACTAAGTGGTCTCTTGGAATTCATGAGAGTTTGGTTCAAGGACTACCAATGGGTAATAAAATCTGCAAATTCTCAGTCTCATATTGAACGGCATAGTATTTGCCTGTAACTTATACATGTCCTCCTATATACTTTGAATCATCTCAAATTACTAATGATACATAGTAAATAAAAATGCCATATAAATATACAATATAGATGTAATATATTGTTTAGTGAATAATGACAAAATGGTAGTCTGTATATTTTCAGTACAAACACAATTTTATTTTTTTTTCCAATGGTTAGTTGGATCTACCAGTGTGTAAGGTATGGGGGGGCCAACTGTACTTTTTTTCTTTTATACATCTGGGATTAAGTAGTTAGAAAAGTTAAACTTATATTCTTACAGATAACACAATATCTGCAGGCCAAATCAATGGATTTTAAAGTAAAAATTTCTTTTACTTTTTTATGTATTATTATTTGTATTCTTTTGTTTGTATATATATTCTGCAAATTTTGTTCAATGTCTTAAAAAGCACTTGGACAGAAAAGCAATAAAGAGACTATGATGTTAAGAAGGAGTTCATAAACTTCTGAAGTTAACCTTTGAAAATAAAGCCTGTGAGCATACAGGTGTACATTTCCTCTTAAGGGCTTCTTTTCTCTGGTTTCTTCAGCAACTATATAGGGAATTTTGATAAAATTTGGAGAAGTATGCTTCAAGGGATACTGCACTGGAAGCCAGTGTGCCTGGATTCTCTCCCAACTACTGCCATTTACACTTTCCATTATTACACAGAGTATCTACAGCTCAAGCAACATGAACCCATGAGCTCTCTTGTGTTCACAATCATCCTAAATGATGTCATTTGCCTCTTTTAAGTTGGATTTCATTAGAAGTCAGAAAGAATGATATTGACACTTAGATTTACTTAACTGCAGCAGGAATATGTGTTTGAAATAAATTTCAAAGCTCCTAGAAAATCAAAGCATAAAATTCATATAGTAGTTTGTATGTATGTGTTATCTCTTTTCCTCTTCAAAAATCCCAAAGAACCAGTTAAGTATCATTGGACACTAACAGTGCAATTCATACTAAAAAAAAAAAATCTGAAATTATCAAAATGTTAATGCATTTTTGATCTTTCTGGGTACTCTTACAATCTATTACAAAGAGAAAATTGTTTATGACAGCAGCCACATATTCACAACACACATGTGAATATAGGAACTCAGCTCTCTTCAAGTTAAGAATTCAACTGCCATCGCCTTTTTTCCAGGCTGGGATTTGAGAAGGTAAGTCATCCACCCTCAAAATGATGATATGGAAGTACAGAAAATTGACTTTGAAACAAATTTTCAGTCACAAATGACATAAAAACAAGACAAAACACAACAAAAAACCCAGAAAATGTTTTTTAATGTTCCCCCATGTCTCTATTTGTAAGAAATATTTTCTAAAACATCACTTAATGATATTTTATCATATGCTTTTTTAAATTCATGTGTGTATTATCTTATTATTTCTTCCAAAATACTTTTAATTCCCTGCTATTCTAGAATACATTTGTGTCTAGATAGACACATTGCATCCGTTTATCTTAAAATAACTGCTTAAGTAATGAAATGGACCAAAAATATCCTGTTCAAAGGACTAGAATTTCTCCATACTCTATCAACTGAAAAGAAAAAAAACTACCTATTTTTTTAAATGAAGCATTTAATAAGCCCCTGGGGATTAAAAACATCATGGAAATGCTTTTCTAAGGAGGACCAAGCTTCAATTTGCTGATACAAGCTGATCCACTGCCACTTTGCCATAGGAAAATGAGGAAAAAGTGTGGGAAAAGTAAAATGAGGGTCTTATTCCTTGGAAGATTTTAGAAATCTTTAGGAATGGGAGTAGAAGTGAAGGAAAATATCCAGTAGGTGAACTTCCATTAAGTGGTAGCTTTATAAGACTCTCCTTCATTTCTTCATAAAGTGTAGTAAACTTGAGTTTCCTTATCAATATCATAAATTGGATTTGCTTTTACTGGATGAGAAGTAGAAAGATTATCATCTAGGTGGGCACAGACCAGAGGGATGGCTCCATGAACATCCAGCAATGTCTCATTGCACCAATAATTGAAATTAGGTCTTAAATCTGTCTCTTCTGCTTAATTTCATAGTTCATTATTTTAGTTCTACCAGTTTTTATTAATTACCTGGACTACTTCTCTCTTTCTCTCCTATTCTATCAATTTAGAAAGAGTTCTTCTAAATGTTGTTTATGAGTAGCACCAAATACTCTTTGATAGAAGAATGCAATTTTCATTCCTACCAAAATGTTATAAGATTAGTGCCTTTATCTGTTGGTAAAATAAAAAATATCACATAAAATTTTCAAGGGAAAATTTTAATAATCCCCATTCCTACTCCAAACTTCTTTGCAGAGGCTAGAAAAATTTACTTTATGTGATAATTAAATATTTTAATTTGTTCTTTGTGAATTTTTTACATATTCAGCAATTGAGATATTTATTTTATACACACATGTCTGTAGAAATATTTTAGAACAAATATCAAATTTCCTATGTACTTCTGGATTTGGTGTGTTGTTCAAAAAGTTCTTTTTGTACAATAATTATCTAAATATTTATCCATTATTTCTAATAACATTAGGTTAGGCATCATTTTATTTGAAAATATTTAATCCATATTGACATTCTCATGTATATTGTGTGAAATAATAATTTGTCTTTGCACTTCTTTCAAATAGTTGGCCAATTTCCCAAAACCATTTATTGGATTTCTCCTTTCTTTGAAGATTTAAAATAATAATACAACTTCATCTTGTCATATACTCTGTTCATTTCAAAGAATCTGTTTCTCTATTCCTATGTCAATACCAAACTCTTTTACATATGGTAGTCTTTAAATGTTGAATTTTGGATGGCAAATCTTATTGAACTGTATTTAATTGGTTATAATTAAGATTAAATTTAGAATATCCCAAATCCCATTTTTTAAATTTTTTATTACGGTATTTTAAGGTTATAGACAGTTCATTGTTTCCCAGTGTTAGGTCAGTTCAGGGTGTCTGGTTAGGGGCAGCTGGGGTAGCTGCTCGCATGCGCAGAGGAGCAGCCAGCCAGATGCTGACATCAGCAGTAGAGGCATCTCCTGTCAATCAGCGGGCTTTTCCTAACTCATCCAGGAAGGACTCTGACCTCAGCAGGATCCTCTGACCTTCTCTTCCTGCCTTAAGCCCTCCTCTTCCTGACTGGGCCTTTTAAAATTTTCTGTACCCCGGAACAGGTGCGCCACTCTCCCAGACATACTCTGATGGACGGGAGAGTTTAGCCCGAGAGTGTATTTTCAATAAAGCCTTGCCCAGCGGTTTTAATTCGCCTCCTTTTGGTCATCTGGCTTTACACCCAGTATTATGTAAAATTTCTTCCTTATAAAGCAATACGAGATCTCTTTATTTAATGCTATTCTGATAACCTGATCTGAAAGAGCTCCTCAGTTTCCAGAGGGAGCTTTCTTAAGCATAGATCCTGTGATGTACTTTCCAAGCTTTAAACTCTTCATTGGTCCTCTACTGAAGATAGGGTATAATTGGATCTTCAGAGCATGACATTCAGGGCTTGGTTTTTCTCCATCTTGATCATCCAGTAATTAATTTAGTAGAACTGGGTTCAATCACAAGACTGCCTACACAGCATATATTTCTAACTACTGAGGAACATTGACTTTAGAAAATATGGAATGGAACACACGGTGCTGTTTTGCTGGGCTTCTCTCTGAGAGTCAATGACCATAGTTATTGATTTGATGTGTGCATTTTTGTAATGTTTTCCCATTTCATAGAGTACCTGCCAAACTAAAGATTATGTCAGATGTACTTTACTGGGATGCTTAAACTGATGGCTTCTCATTCATATAGCAGGAAAGAGAATATGTCACTCTTTGCTAGGATAGCTATTTTTTCTTCTTATTTACTTGTTTATGTTTTATTCAGGCAGAGCTAAAGCAAGTAGGCTGTGATTGTTTAAGAGGATAGTAAGTTCTGTTGTATTTTGAGGGTCTCTTATTCCTTGGAAAGAAAAAGTCACTGAAAAGGAGAAGATAAGATAGTAGTTCATTTGCCTTGATCCTATGGTTCCCAGCTACTGCTATTTATGTGATAAAATAAAATAAAATAAAATATTAAAACAATAAAATGGAGTGGAATTGCTAAGAGCTATAACCTTGGCATGCCATGTGCTTTGAAATACATTTGGACCCAATACAGTGCAGAGGGCATGAGATCATCTTTCCTTGGGAATTTATCATAGTTGGTACAGGGATCTGGGCTACTCAAGAGACAAGCTTCATCTATCAGAGAGTATAGGACCATCATTTAGTTGTAACCCTGTGCAATAGTGAACAATGTTGACTTTAATTAACACAGCAGAGTTGAATTTTCTCTACATCCTGCTTTTGGAAGGCAATGGATTCCAACTTTGAACAGAGCAAGTCTTGAGGGTTTGGGGACAGTTTGAAGAGGAATCTCAAGAGAAGGAACTAGGTTTTCCACTAATAAATTATTAGAATTCCATCTTATCAGAAAAATAAGAGTTATAATTTTGTTTCATTAGTATATGAAAAATGAATATTATTAGCAATGATTTTTATTAAAATGTATTTAATGAATGCATATTATTGACTCCTATTCAATATTTATGTCCAGTAACTAGATTTTTTTATTATCATGTTGGATATAGGAGAAAAGGGGACACAGAAAAGCTGGTGATCCTACGCACAGGATAAGCAATTAGAGTGAATGCTCTCAGTCACTAAAAAGCCAAAGCTTTAGTTCTTTGTGCTGTTAACTCTCTATCTTAATTATTTAAACTCCTAATTGTTGGGTACCAAAATTTAAATGCCATTTATAATGCCCACAAATTGTAGCACACTACTTAGTACTTAATTGATGGAAGTTATTCTTATTATTGATTATTTTATCAAAGTTCTAGTCATTTTGTTCTCTCTATATTATTCCATCTTTATAATACAGTCTTTGATAGGATTATTTTATTTTTACAAATCAGGACACCATGAATTCAAAATAAAAATTGCAAGCATGTGTTTATTTAGCTGAATACAAACTTGATGATCATATTCATTCTGCTGTACAGTGACCTTCAAAGTTCTAGACCACTAAATAATTCTTGAACTTTTTAAGAATAAAAGTATAGATCATGGCAATTGGGCAACTTAAAAATCTGAAAAAAGTAAATCTAATTTTTCAAAGACCATTATAAAATTCCAGCTTATTTCCTTTTTTTTAACTTCTATTTTTATCTGATACCTTGATTTTTTAATAATGAAGCTTAAGTACAAAAGAAGAGGAACTAACAAATTAATTATAAACCTATCGCGTCAATGATTAAAACTTGCAACAGTATTTTTGTGTGTACGTGATTGTCTTCCTATAAATCAATTACCTCAAACTCAAAGATGGTACAGAATCACACAGCTTTTCAACGCTGAATGCAGTATTCAAACTTAAAATACTAAACAAGTAGTCAATGTTCTTGTTTTTTGCTGAAATAATTTCAGGAAAAGTTTAAAACTATTGATAAATGTCCTTTCTTATCTCCCATTTTGCAAAAAAAGAATTTTCCTTGGTTTCAAAGCAATCTAAAGGAAGAAAAACTGGACATCTGATTTCCCCACTACAAGGTCTATTGACAATGAATGTTTGATACTTGATATCCATCTGCTATAGGGAAGCTCCACATTAATAAAGAGATGAAGATATGTGACTTTCCTGGAGGCTTAACTGTTTTATATAGAAGTCATTGTTTTATGGAGAAAGAAATATTTTATTCAACCAGTTCATCAAATTTATATATCTAAAGGACACATTTTGTTGGCACCCAAGGGCAAAGTAAAATCCTTCCGCAAAAGAGTAAAAATGGCACTCCAATTTTTAAAAGGTAAATCAAGCAAATAGATCTACTACCTATTAAATTTTAGAGCTGGTTTTTAAATTGGAGGATAATTCAGAATATCTAAGAGAAGATAGCAGAGAAGGAAGCATAACCCTGTGCCCTTGCATTCTACTTACTAGTGTCGGAGTTTCCCACAATCAGAACCACTCCCTTATGGGAATTTCTATTTTTGAGTAATCTTAATGTTATTGGTTTAGGTGGGGAAAGTTAATAATGAAGCATTTTCATGAACTCCCTTAGCTATTTCATTAGAATTAGTTTTGTTTTTGTAAGGCCAGTCAGGACATAATTGTGTACACTTGGTTATACATTCGTCATTCCTTTTTGTTTTACAGCATTTCTCAGAATGGGCCAATTGTTTGTTTATTTCCCCAGGTAATTATTCCCAGCATTATTACTGTTCTCAGGAGAAGTGGCCTGAGGCTTGTCCGGGAGCACAGGCCTTGCAGGGTTCCCCTCCAAGTTTGGACTGTGTCAAACACCTGGGGTGACATTGCTCCTGCCAGATGTGTTTTGTTAAACTACTCTGTTGACCAACTCCATGGGATTTATTTCAAAGATGACATTTTTAGCAAAACTAAAAAAATTAAAAACTAGCATTTTGTCATTTAAATTGAATTTGCTAAATTATCATCTTTTTTTCCTTTTTCAAATCCAGAAATAAATTCAGATATTGGGAAAGAGGCCAAGAAAGCACTGTGAGCTATGACTTTCTTTTCCTTTCTATTTTAATAAATTATTTTTTCACCTTTTCTCTTCTATTTTCCTCATTTCTTCACTTCTTTTTTTTGTTCCCATTTTTTAATTTCATTTATTTATTTATTTATTTTAAATTAATTTATTTAAATGCATTTCAAGTTATAGTACATACATAGAGCTCAATTTTTCCATTTCTCTGGTTGCAAACCAGATAGAGTCACACCATTTGTGTCTTCATACATGCACCTAGGATAGTGATGAACATCTCATTCAACCATCTTTACTACACCCATTCCTTTTTCCCTCCCCCCACCTTGGTAGCCAATTGCTTCTATAAGACTCGAACTGAGGGAATAGAGAAAGGGCTACCTCATTCTGACATCAGCAGTTATAGTTTATGTTGCAAGTTTCTTACTTTGGCAGATGTCCAAACACTGGTTCTCTTTAAAATGAACTGTTCTGGGGTTCCTCAACATCACCCTACACAATATGCTGAACCCCCGCTGCAGTTCCAGATGCCTGCTTGTTGGTCCACATTACATCACTTGGCTTGTTTGCCCAGCTCTCTTGGGCTGAATCCAATTCAAGGAGAACTAGATCTGGCTTATGCAAAAGCCACCCACTCAGAAGCAAGATTTGCAATGGACAGCACTCTCAAGGGATTTCTTCTCTTTGTTCTCCCACTGGGTACTACTTAATATCTTTGATTCTCCCCTTTTGTTAAATTTCTTTTCTTTTCTTTCCTTCTTTTTTTTTTCTCTTTCTCCCAAACATATGTCCTATAACTTGCCTTCCAAATTCCAGCACTCTTGAGTGTTCTTGGAAGGCCCTTTCTTTCACTTAGCCTGAGGGAGGTGAGGACATTGATAACTTTGTCTCATGAAACACTCTCTCTACTCTCTACCTTTTCCTTATTTATATAAATAATAACCACTGATAATTATTTAGTAGTTTTTTAATATCAGCCATTGTTTTACTTAAGCACACTGCACTAAATATTCATTGAATCCTCACAATAATCTTATGCATCAAGTATGGTTAAAAGTCCAAGTCTACAAATAGGAAAACTGTCTTTGTAAATATGAGTAAATTAATGAAGTCTACTGAATTAATAAAGTATCAGAGAGGATAATATAAAAAACCTATAGCTATCCACCCTCACGGTCTCTATTCAGAACCACGACCCTCTGTGCTGTTTTATCCTCCCACTCTCCAGTGGTAATATCTCATAATTGCAATTGTTTTGTATTCTAGGACATATAATGAATATCTGATAAAATCCTACTTTTTAAAAAGATATTCTACCAAGAGTATTATAGGTTTATCTCATTGTATCATCATAAAATGAGACTCAGTGACATTATTATTATTCCCAATGCACAGGTGAAAAACTAAGGTTTAGAGAGGCATAACTACTGCCCATGTGGTCATCAGGCAGTGCTTCCAGGTCTTGGAGCCTAGCATTCTGACTGCACAGCCAGAGCTCGCAATAGCTATTCTAGACTGCCTCTCTTTATATTGCTGAGAATTCACTAATACAGGACAGTAGAGACAACTGACTCTTCTATCATACCTGGGTAAATTTAAGAGTCTATTAAGATGTAGTGAATATATCAGTTTTATTTCAAGCTTTAGTTCAATTATAGGAGAGTAGGTTATATAAGAAATGGAGATCTTTATTGGACTACTGAGGGCAAGGTGAAAAGCATTCATCAGTGTATCATCTATATATATATGTCTGCATGATTAAATGGTTTAATAAGTTTTATAATAATCATTATTGTAACACATGGCATTATCCTATATCATATGACAGAAAGTTATGTTGGAATACTTTATGTTATTGCAGCTAACTCTTCCAGAACAACAGGATATCATATTAGCTTGCAAATTAGAATTGCATTAATTGTTCAGTGAGTGCCTGCACCTTGCACAGTAAGTGATATTAAGTAACTTAGAATATACCTTTTGGCAAATCCTATTGGCTGTCGATTTAATGGTGATTTCCCTTCTTATTCCTTGCCAACAGAATCTGGTATGAATTGGCCACTAATTTGATAAACATTGTAAGAAATTATATATAAATTCTAATTGATATAACCTGGCAATCTTCATTTCCTTTTCCATTCTCCCTTACAGGCAAGTATGGCCTAATGACATAGTTTGGGTCCCGAAGGTTAATATCTTCCATGGGACTTTCCAGGAGAAATATTTCATCTTGGTAGGGAAAATATATAAAATTTTTTAAAAGCTTTGTTATGAAGCCTCTTCTCCATTATTCCCATTCCAAACACATTTTTTTGAGGAAGTGATATTTGTGTGATCACCTGCTTGTGATTTCCAGGCCAGAAGCCTAAGCAAGATAGTTGTAGTTGTGCATGGCAAGGACCCAGATCTTTGATAGCATCAGTGAGACTGCAGGCAACTTGGATTTACTTGGCTCCATCTGTCTTGGTTTACCTTCATTAAACATGTGAAGGCATTAGTAAACTTAATCCTTAAGAATGGTTTTGGGATAAGGGAGGTGGGAATGGGAAACATAAGAGAAATAGAGGAACACTGGACGCGACATGGGGTAGGTGAGGGGCAGGAAAGGGGAATGGGTATAGTAAAGATGGTTGATAAAAAAAAAAAAATATATATATATATATATATATATATATACTGTTCATTGAAAGTGCATATAAAGGTGTTTAATATGAAGAATTTAATCTGCTTATAATTTTGTGCAAAGTTAGAAAAATTATGATTGTAACAATTTTTTTTATTTGCCTCAACAAATGTTTTCAGTGAATAGTGTGTACAGCTTCTGAAAATTTGTTTTTTTCTGTTATGTTTGATAACATGTATTAAAATGCAATTTTTGAGAAAAAAAAGAGGGAGATAATAAAAATTAAAGACAGGAAAAAAAAAAAAGAATGGTTTTGGGTTCAAGAATATGTAATCATGTATTCTCATTCTGGCTCTACCCGATTGAGCTGTCTGACTTTCAACAAAATACTTAATCTCTCTGCCTCTGCTTTTACATCTGTAAAATAGATTGTTGTTATTGGCAAAGGTTGAAATAATTGTTTTGAAAAAATATATATACAAAGCAGTTGACAATTCTAAATCCTTGATAATTTCCTTTCAGTTAGGAAACGGCTCAAATGCTTTTAAAAACAATTATCTGCACTCTTTTCCCTGATTAAATAATACATGGGGATATTATATATACTTATGAAAAGAATCCTTTGGGTTCACAAGTTGATGTAAACCTTATTCCTTCCCACCAAGTTCCCCTATTGACCCTTGGGGTATTTCCACACAAAACAAAACAAAAACCTTTGGTCTAAGAAACCAAAATAAATATTCTTTGAATTTTACATTATGACTTCTTGAGTCACTTGAAAAGACAAAATATAGGTGCAGATTATTAGAACACACTAGTTACCAACAAGGGTATGGATAGCTATTTATTGTCTATTGGCAAAAGGATAGGCTCTTATTCTACTTACATCCTTGATTTTTTGTTACTTTCATTTTTTAAACAATTAGTTTCTACTCTGAATTTTTATTTATTTAAAATTTTATTTTAAAAATTTATTCTTATTTGTATTTATTCTTATTTGTATTTATCTTATTTGTATTTGTGTTTATTCTTATTTGTATCTCCTGCCCTCACTTCTCCCTGCTCTCAGAATATCTGCTTATAGTCATTCATCTCCCTTGGTGTCATTTTATGTTGCTACTCAAAATAGTTTTGATTACCTATAAAACAAGAATAAATAGTCTCAGTCTAGAAGATGGAAGAAAGTACATCAACAACTGCAGATCCTCAGAGGCCTGTTTTTCCTACTTTAAATGGTCTTGCAAATGCACTGAAGTAGTTGTCCATGTTCTCATGTCTTTTCCATATCAAGCACTGAGACAGATTCTAAGACTCCATCAGCACTCTCCATATCAAATGGGAGACTGCAGCCCAACATATTGAAGAATCTTGCCTTGAGGTCCAGAACTACCCCGCAGGCAAGAAAAAAGAAAAGAGCCCTATAGTCAGGAGCAGCAGAATGGGAGATGGGAGACCTGAGCTCCTCAGTCATTTCAGCCTCTCACTAATTAACCTCTTACTAATTAGAAATGCCATTTTTAATTACCATCATTTCCCTCTTTAAATGTGGTGAAAGCTAACTTTGTAAGGCTCTAGGGTTCCATTATGTTACAACAGCTGTAAATTACTTAAGTGATTAATATGGCCCCTTCTGATACCCCAGAAGGCCCACTCTCCCTGGGGAAGGACGATGTCAAACACAGAGCTCAGCATCATGGGACGGAGCACATGTTTTCAAGATCTAACTTAATAAGATGATCTGAAATGATGAACCTTGTTCTGAATCTGGCATAACACATGGTTACCAATGAAAAACTGTGTCTCGGTGATTATAGAAAGCTACATAGATCTTCCTCAAACACTGTCTTGGGATTAAAGTCACCTTGCAGAGAAATTTCCATCCCTTCCTCTGCCCATAAACACCTTGCACTGAATACAAATCTGCTTGCCCGGTGCTGAACTTTGTTCTCCCAAATGCAAGCAGTGGTGTACCCTGTGTGACATACACTGTGTCTACTGTCCCCTGCATATCTTGTATGACATCTGTTTGCCCACGCTCACTTCTTATGCCCTCAGCCATGCTGGTTTTCTACATTGAGAATATCAAATTTCCTCACGCTCCATGGTCTTAGGGCCACTTTGTTCTTTCAAGCAAAACTCCTACCTTGTTATCTTAGCCTGGTTATTTCCTACTTAGTTTTCCAATTTCATGTTACAGAAGTTTTCTTCTGCCACCCTCCACATCAACTTGATCAGAGTCTGCATTTTATTTTGTTTTCCTATCTAGCCCATTGTAGCATATGTCGGTGTTGAAAGTCAATATCTAATTATTTGACTATTTGAATAAATTTTATCTTCATTGCTAATCCATAGGCTCTATAAAGACAAGAGGTCAGAATAATTTGGCCCACCATTTGATGCCCACACGCTGGTACAGTGTTTGGCACATAGACAAAACATAACAAATATCATTGAATGGATAAAAAATTAATAATTGTGATACTATTTCAACTGCAGACATCCTGCCAGCAGTAAGTAGACACAAGGCATTCATAATGTGGTTTTCCTCTAGTCAGAGTGTATCTTTCATAAAAATGCCCTCCAAAGGTTTCATTTCTTCAGGATTGCTAAAGGAGACCAGAACTCTTCATATTATTTTTTTTATTCTCTTCAATTCCTAGTGTTTGAATGATTTGAAAATCAATTATTTTCATTTCTCTTGGCTGATAGGGATTATGATGTACTGATTCAAACCTATAGGATAGTTTTATAATTAGAGCAATTAAAAAATTATCATTCTCCTATTGTAAATAGTTTAGTACCCAAGACTCCAGTTTCTCTGTCAAATGAAAAAATGTATATGTAAATGTGTATAGATATAAACATGTTTATATATATTATTAGTGTATTTGTACCTATTATATATATATATAATTACTGCATTTTAACTATGAAGAATAATGGGTTTATTGTGACATATTTGTACAAATAACATACTTAGATCATATCCACCCCTTTATCCTTCTTACGCTTCCCCTTCCCTTCTCCTATCCCCTTTCTCTTCTCTAATAGTTTCCCTGTTACTTCCATATCATTCTTTTTATTTATTTTTAGATTCCACATATGAAAGAAATCATGAGATACTTGTTCTTAATAGTCTGGCTTATTTTCTTTAACATTGTGACCTCCAGTTCCATCCATTTTCCTGCAAATGACATAATTTTGCTTGAGAAAAAAATCATACTTTAAAAATATTTATTTTATGATCAATGTAAAGAACTAATTCTAAGTCCAACATTCATTCATTTGAACACCTGACACATAATGAATATTTTGCAAATCCCATTTCTTGGGAAGGAAGAAAAGTCACATATAAACTAATAATCTGCATTCATCATTGTAATGGGGACATCCCCTCTCTGGATCCCAATCTTCAGAACCAGTGAATTTGTTGTTACTTGGCAAGTGGAAGATTAAGGTTGCTAATCAGCAGACCTTGAGATTAAAAAAAAAATCTCCTGGATCATGCGGGTGGGCCCAGTGTAACTGCAAAGCTTCTTTAAAAATTGAAGGTGGAAGCAGAAGAGCAAGTACCTAGTGACAATATGAAAAACTCTTTCTGCCATTGTTGGCTTTTCGAGTAGTAGGGAGGTGCCAGCCAGGGAATGTGGGCAGCCTTTAGGACCTGGAAAAGGCAAGGAAACACATTTTTCCTCTATAGACTCTTGAAGAAGCACACTTTGATTTTAGCTCAAGACCCACTTCCATTCTTCTGCTCCAGAACTGTAAATCAATAAATTCACATTGCTTGACACCAGTAAATGTGTGGTCATTTTTACATCAGCAACAAGAAACTAATACAATTATTATCAGCAGGAGCAGCACAAGTCTCTATTTTCTTTCTTTTTCTTCAGTCTCTCCCTTTTTATTTCTGTCCCTCCAAATACCTTTGGTCTTTGAACATAGGATTTAGGGACCCTGACTTCCCTCATAGTGAAAACTCCACACTTAATTCAACTCCCACAAAACCTAACTACTAATAGCTTGCTTTTCACTGAAGCCTGACAACATAAACAGTTTACAAACATATATTTTTACTTAACCCAGGTATTGTATATGGTGAAAGATATTCACCAATAATGAGTGATTACTAGTGAATCTGATATGCACTCACTAGAGAGAGGGATGGCTCGCCTGGAATGATTTGCATCACAGGGAGTTTTAAGCTGATACTTACAAGAGTTGAATCTACTGCAATAGAAACAAGAGGTTGCTACAAATAGAGTAGTACAGTAGGTACTACAGTTAGTTTTATGTAGTTATGATTTTAAAGTTGGATTTTTAAGTATCTGACATTTCTCTCAGCTGCAAATGGTGCCATATGTGATTTGTAAGTGCCTGTGTGTGAGTTTTGATAAATTCTCAATTTTTAAAAAACATTTTTGAATGTTTTATGGTAGTATATGATGGAATAAACTACTATTGATACATTTTATGCATTCATGACATAACTTTTTAAAAATGTGTGTTTTTACTTCTAGACTAGAACTTTCCTCTGAGTTTGCTCAAATTGTCACAAATCTCAAAGACAAATAAATCTATGTAGTAGATCCACAGAGTGCAAGCCTGTGTTGTTCAAGGTTAATTGTACACATGTACATATGAGTTTTTAAAAATATGTATTCATAACCACAAACACACAAAAAGACATTTTAATTGGAAAGAATGAAACTATTTTCTTTGATATTAGGGATGGGCTTGAGTCAGAGTGAGTTTATTGTTCCCTCTGCACTGAATTTCCTCAGTAAGACAAACCCTGCATCACTGCCATTAATCCGTTTAATTGTGGCACTAATTTTATGGTGAGATTACTTTCCCATTACCAATCTCATTTCCTCTACCAGAAGGGACTGCCTTTCACCTTGGAGGTGAGTCTCAGCTGCAGAAATGTGCCCTTCATCAGGGAGAGGCCATGGTTAGCAGAAGGAAGACTCCATTAGCTGGACACATCTGCTTTCCAGGTGTCAGTAAATTCTATACTTGGCTCTTAGGTGAAAAGTTATATGTGCCATCAGTGAATAAATAGACCAGAGAGAATTAAATAAGGTTGATACTGTCTGGATGTCTGTCTCATATCAGAAAAGATAAAAAAAAAAATAGAGGAAACTTTACACTGCTCAGTCGTATTAAATAATTTCATTCTTCCCTTGGTTACTAACAAGTGAAGAATGTTAGACAACTCAAAGTTTGAAGGGCAAAATAACTATAATACACTACATGGTAATTGTGAAATTAATAAACTTTGAATATTTTTATAATAAAAACAATAAATAATTAAAGAACACATAGGAGTGATGAGCATCTTCTATTCCCATTTTGTTCTGGAATTTACTCGTGTATGTGACTTTTTGTGGGGAGGGATTACTGAGGATTAAAACCAGGGATACTTTACCACTGAGCTACATACCCAGCCCCTTTTTTTTACTTTTAGACAGGATCTTTCTAGTTGCTCAAAACCTCACTAAATTGCTGAGGCTGCCCTTGAGTTTGTGATCCTCCTTGGCTTAGCCTCCTGAGTTTCTGGGATTACAGGTATGAGTCACTATGCCAGTTTTGAATTTTGTTTTATTTAAGATATGATTAAAATCAGATGTCTTGGTTTATACATGCAATTTGATATTTCTCCACATGTTTGGTTAATGTGGTAAATATTTTATTGCTAAATGTTTCCTAGAATATAGATGAATTTTGGTAGAAATTAGTTTTAAGCCAAAATTATTCTTTTTATAATGTCTGAACTTGGTTATAGTAGCACTTTAATGTGACATTTTGTTTTTCATTATGAAATTGCCTCGCCTTACCCAAACCATGTAGTAACAGTCATAAAAGGTAAAGGAAAAAAACATAAAATCCTATAGTCTCGCCACCTTAACTGGTATAGTTGTATATTTTTTCTACATTTCTTGTTTTACATTTACATTTTCCCAAAATAGTAAATGAAGTCATAACAAATTATTTTGTATTCCAAAGTTCTATTATGAAAAAATGTCAAATATAAAAATATTTGAAACAATTTAGTGAACACATAGATGCTGTCAATATATATATTAATACTAATATCACCTGAATGCTATTAATATTTTACTATACTTATTTTACAACATACCTATCCACCTATCCACCATAGAGTCTAATCTATATTATTATTATTTTTGTTTGCACTTATTAGTTTTACTAGGTAGCTGCAATTTCTTCTTAATAATCATTTACAATGTTGGCATGCCAGTGGCCTTTTATAAGCAAAGTGAATTTTTCTTTTAAAATGCTACCATAAATGATATATTGAATTTAGAAATGATTACATTTGTGAATAGAATTTACTCTCCAATTATAGTTAATAAACACTTATTGAGAACCAATTACAGGCCAATCACTGTTATACGCTATGGCTATGAAGATGAATAAAACACCTCTCTTGCTCATAAGGAGTTTGCTAATGGTAGGCAAGACCCCTATTTAATTTTATTTTGTACAATGCAATAGAATAATTACAAAAGTAAAGGCATTTAAAAGATTTAGATATACTGCAGAAAGGGAAATCATTAACCTTATCTGGCCCGAGTAGAAAAGGCTTCAAGGAAAATTTAACGCGTTCACTTAGTTTTGGAGAATACAGTGGTAAAGAAATTTGGTTCCCTATCGAAATAACTACCCGCGATCCCCATTTTACCCTACCTTATTTCTTTAAGAGCTATATTTGGTTAAGTTCTTTAGCAATGGCAGTTTCAGCTCTAGTTCCAGTTCAAATTGCTGACTTGGAACTTGGTCTACATCTAAGTCTATAACAGGGTAGGGATATTTACATCATCAAAGATAGACTTCAGTCTGACATTTACCATCATTTTGGACAATGAGATATAAAATTTGCTAAGGTTGTTGAGAAAAGTTTCTTATTTAGGCATATGGCACTTGCAACCGGGATCACTATCTTGGGACCCAGAGAAAAAATTGCTTTCTTCAATAGTTTCCTTAGGCATGTTGAAAATGTGTAAGAATCGGAGTCCTTTTGGATATCCATTGAACTGTTGCATTTTATCTAAGTCTGGATCCTGTCTATTTCCAGTCTTAATAGAAATTATTATTTAGTAAATTTAGACTTGGCTATAGATATACTCCACCTAAATAAAATTTTGCTTAAAATAAATATATGTTTTTAATGAGTAAAGAGATTTGGGATGGGGGATGTTATTCCCAGCCGAAGAGCACTTGAAACAAAGACAGGGCTCTGTAAATGAAGTGGTAAAATGGCAATGAATGGTAGTTAGGTTCCTTAACTGAAGAGTGGCAGAGATAAGGGTGGGGGGAGAGAAAAAAGAGAGAGGAAGAGAGAATGCTTGTACTGGTACATAACAGTAAAATGCTTCAACATTTGTTTGACTAAAGGAAAGGACAGGTATCTTAAGATTTTTGAAATATCCTACTATTATGAAAGTGACAGAATTATTGCCCTTATGGATTTTCTTAGCCTATAAAATTCAATGTTATTATAGATCTGGCACAAGGTTATACAATTTTAAATTAGTAACTCAGTAATTTATTCTTCAAAAGAGAGTATTTTCTTACCAGGTTAGGCTTACCAAGTCTGCATAAATTCTGCTCCTATAATCTATCAGGGTGTTATGATCACTGAGTACTACATTTCCCAGAAAAATACTATAGGATAATTGACAACAATGTTTTACAATGCAAACATTATCATAAAGATGTTACAAGAAGTTAACTTTCTATGTATGTTTATTATCTTAGTCCAGTTATTTAGACATTTCATACTTTTTTTTTATCTGAAAAAGTAACAGATTAAAAACTCCCTTCGAAAAAAAGAGTTTGTAAAAAAAAATAGCATGAAACAAGTTGGGAGGTATAATTGACTTGTCCACTATTTCATTACTTTTATTTTATTTTTCTTTCTTCAATGAAAATTACAAATTGATGAAATATGAACTAGAGGTAGTACACTGCCTTTGGAAGAAACTTGGAGCCATGAGCCAAAGTTAGCAAGCAATGGATCTTGTCTGGTGGAAGTAAGTGCTGGTATCTTTCCATGATGGTAACCATCTTTGTGTTAATTCATGTCTAATGTTAATTTTGGAGACTTGCTGGGTAGTTAACCAATCATAGGTGCATATCTGTCACAAACACATACAGATTTAGGTTGGAAATCAGGATCTTATTTTGGAAAGTAAAATGCTATATTTACCAAGTCTTTGTATCTGCTTTGACATGTCTCAGACACAATGTGGGACTCTTGATTTGTAAATATGAATGCAGATGGCAAGGTCTTTCAACAAATAGATGAAAAAAGATGAGTCTGCTTGAGCTTATTCTCAGAGATGGAATTCCAGACCTAGGAATTCAATTTTCACTTCCCTCCCCACACAAACTCTGTGCCTTGTGGATGTTTAGTACTAAATGGAGTGAGCAAGTTGGAGAAGACCAATAATGCCAAGCATGTGTGAGCATTCTTTTGCTCATATTTCTGATGCCACTGTTTCTTTAGAAGGAGAATGTTATTTATACCCTGTTTCAGATTACAAAATAAAACACAGAAATTTCAGATGACTTGACTATGGTAACACAAGTAGATACTTGGAAAGAATCATTGTAAATGGTAGAGGTGAGAAAGAAAATCTCAATAATTGATGCTGGCAAGTCCTTTTGTGGAGTCAGTGTACATTTAGCACATTCTTGGTGGGCCTGCTAGATTTTTGAATGTCCTACGTAGGCAAAGGACAAAAATACATGCCCGACTCAAGGCATCCTCTAAACCCAGCTGCAGGAGGAAATGAAATGACAGTGTCTTCTCTGCCCAAAGCATGAAAGCACTGCACACATGTCTAATTGTACAACCACTAGCATAGATCTGCAAAGCAGAAGCTTGCAGTATAAACTGAGGGGGGCTATGCATTTAGAGTTCCTCTGGACAGGAGACAGTTAAAGACAGTAGAGCAGTATTTTGTTCCTTGGAAGGAAGGAATGTTGAAGCAGTGGGAGAAGGGAGGTCTGGTTTCCTTTTAGTGCCTTACCACTTGTAGTAACATATAAACTATCCTCCAGGAACCTGGAGCACTTGGTGTTTTCTCCATTGGCAATAAACATAAGATCGAAAGTATTGAATGCAGTAATATTCATTTCCTACCCACCCTTCAGTCATCGTCCCTCTGCCTGTTTTCCTCTCACCCTCTCTTTCCATCTCGCATATCAATTACTTGTGCAAAGCTCTGTTTAAAAGCAAGAGAAATCAGCTTCTACCTCTCTTTCAAGTAGCTTTACTAAATACTTCTCAGGATGAGGTTGTCTGATCTGACAGGCAAATTGCTGTGCTTCTCAATCTTCAGAAAGAAAAATTCTTTTTCTTTTCTTGACATATCAACTTGGCATTAAGCATTTCAGAACTTCTGTGAACATAAAGAGAAGGATGTGTGTGTTTGTGTGTGTGTGCATATGTATGTTTCCATTTCATGCTGCCCACATAATATTTCCACAGGTTTATCTTGACATAAACAACAAGAACAACAACGATGACGACAATAGTTTCTACATTCCCTGTTAGACATAGGTCATATTTGAAGAATAACATCACCATTTTTATCTGATGCTTTCTCATGGGAATAATAGCATTTTCTTTAGGAATTGGTTCCTGTGTTTGCATTTGGCCTGTATTCCTTTCTACTATTTCTTTGCCCCTAGAAATTCAGTGTTTTGCCTTTTCCCATAGAGAATTTGAAGTGGCTTTGGATTATTTTAAAAAAAAATTCAACTTCAGGTGAATTATTATCTCTGTGAAAGACACTGAACTTTGTTTATTGTTTAAATAGTCAACAATATTTTCTCCAAAAAACTTTCCTAAATGGTTATAATGTGCCAGGCAAGTTGTTATGGCAGATAACAATCCCTGATAACTACTGAGGATTTCAGTATCCATTACCAAGCTAAATACTATTTACCACATTTGGATACTCATGACATACATTGGCACTGAATACACTCAAATATGAATGCTGAAAATTTTGCAAAGGAAAAGGATTCTCAAAGTATCCATTTCATGTAAGTCTTTCAATATGGATTTTTCAAACAGGCAAATGCAATGGTTTCAATCTTAAGAGTTCATCAAAAGCTCATTTGTTGAAAACAAGGTCCCCAAAGCAGCAGGGTTCCAGAGGTGGGGATTTGAGGCAATGAGTGGATCATGAGTGTTCTGATCCCATCAGTGGATTAACCTATTTAATATATTAATCTATTGATAATTGGATGGACTGCTGGAAGATGGGACCTAGTTTGGTGGAAGTAGGTTACTGGGGGTGTGGTCTTGGAGGGTTTAATCTCTCCCTAGCCCCCTTCTTTTCTCTGCTTTCCAGCTGCCATAACTGAGCAGCTTTCCTTCTGTAATTTCCTGCCTTACCTTAGGCCCAGAGCAATGGAGCAGGCTAACTATGAACTGACTCCTTGAAAACCATGTAACAAAGTAATTCTTTCCTCCTCCAAAGTTGTTCTTATCAGGTATTTTGGTCATAGAAATGAAAAGCTGGTTAATGCAGCAAATGTCCTTACCACAGGTCAAATAAATGATAAAACAGAAACTAGACTCAGGTTTTGGGAACCAGAACCTATGTTCTAAAATAAAATGCTATACTGCCTAATAAGATGCCTTTGCCAGATATCATCAAAACAATTTAAGAAAACATTTTAGTATTTACAGTGCTAATGAGGGCATTGAAGGATGTAGAAAAAGTGAATAAGACAATTTCCAACCTTCCACATATACATAGCCAAATGAGATACATGTGCTGCATAACTTGTATTCAAATCAACTGAGTCTGATTGAAGCAAATAATAGTCATGGAGAACTGTGTATCATCCATAGAGAACCTCAATTTTTCTCTTTTACCTTTTTTTTTTTAAATATTTTTTTTTAGTTGTAAATGGACACAGTATCTTTATTTTATTTTTATGTGGTGCTGAGGATCGAACCCAGTGCCTCATGCACTCGAGGTGAGCGCTCTACCACTGAACCACAATCCCAGCCCTCTTTTACCTTTTTTAAAGCATGCTTTGCAGAACATGCATTCTAATAGGGAACTGGTTAGGTCAGTTTCCCTGGAACCAGATCCCAAGATAGAGATTTTCAAGCAAGTGATTTATGAGAGAATTATCTCAGAACAACTATGTAAGGAACAGGGAGGGAAAGAAACAGAACTGAAGAGGAGGTAAAGCAAAGCAAAGCTACAATCTTACCTGAAGTTGAGTGTCAGGTTGATCTCATGAAGCTCTGGAGTATGAAGAGCCTCACGAAGTCTGTATAACTTAACCCAAGAAAGTCAGATTTTTGTACCCCCTCTACCAGCTAGTCATTGACAATAGTAATCTGCAGTAACCTAGTAAGTGTTTAATAACCAGTTCTCTGGGGAGAAAAAAATCCTAAATGTTAGAGCTTGCTGATTTTCATACTGTAAGTACACCATACAGCTGATCTCAAGTTACCAGTCCTTAACAGCATTGAATGCTGAGATGGGAGGATAACAATTGTATTCATAAGCTGATATAATTTGGATCCAGTGGGACTCTGGATTTACCTTTCAGACATTCCTAAGAGAAATTTCTTCCAGAGGTACAAAGCTATGAGTTGTTAAGTCAACATTCCTAGAACCTGGGGATGATCCATTAGCCCAGTAAAGAGTGTCAAGGAGAGCATAAACAGGGCTTACAACAGACTTTAAGAGCTATTAATAGCTACATAGCTCCATGGATGATCATATATGCCTGTGGGGTATAAACTTGGGTAAAGATAAATGTTATTTACTTGGTGAAGAACACCTCAGGGCCTTTAATATACAAGAGTTTGATGTGACCTTTCAAGACAATGATGTGTTTTTTAGGATTGTCCGACTTAAGTTTACTTGAAATATTTTTGTCCCGATTGTCAAAATGTCAAGTGGTTTATGCAGAAGACAGACAGACATACACACACACACACACACACACATGAAAGAATGATTTCTCCTATACCACCTGCATCAGAATCATGTAGGTCTTAGTTCAACCTACAGATCTCACATTATTACCCCCAAAATGTTGAGTCAAATCATACAGGATTTGGACTGGGAAATTGTAGATCTATAAAACATTTCAGGTAGCACTGATATACTCAAAGTTTTGAATTTATATACTGGCTGATGTGTTATTAATCTTACAATATGTACTAGTTCATATATCATATATTTAACTTATATAAAGTTAAAATGTTCTGTGTTATATATGTTACATACAATAACTCAATTCTTAAATATTCTATGACAGATGTACTTTGGTTCCCTTACACTGAGAAAATTCAAATTTAAAGAAGTTACAAAACTTGCCCAGATTATGAAAATATTAAGAAATAAAGAAGTTATTTGAACCCAAAATGTTAAACTCTGGAGATAGTCTTTGATCTATTTCCTCATTTCTCTCATAATTTGTACCTTTAAAAAATCATGTTATATTTGTAAACTACTGTAAAAGCACCATGGCAAAGAAAAAGAAAAATGCAGGAGGAAAATCAAGTTACTAAGCAAATAAATATGTGAACGTATTTCAATATCAAAGTAATGTAATTATTTGAAGATTTTGGAACTGACAACACAAACAACAGGTATTCCGTTCTACTGTTTTCTTCTTCTATTGCCTTCATGTTTTGCATGGACACTCTCAATTTGAAGGTAGTTGATAATTGTTCCATCTATTTTTTTTGAAAACAAGGATGTAATTTAGCGGTCATAGTTTTATGTTATCATCTAATCGATATTTGTATTTTAGCTGGATTGCCAAGTTATACTGATGATAAACATGCTGTGATCACTACACATGATCAAATTGAAGTGAAGCTTCTGTAACATTTATCCTCACATTCTCCCTAAAAGCAAATCAGTCCTTTTCAATCAAATCATCATATCTTCTTGGCCACACTGATTGGGTTTAGTGTAGGTAGATAGTTTAAGTAGCCAATATGCCTCAAATCAAAGAATTATGTAGAACAATTAAAAAGAAGGACTGCCTATTTACTAGAACTCTAGTAATTTCAGATATAAGCCTTGAGCTTTGTGGTATCAATTTTTAGAACTGGAAAAGAATCCAGCACAGGAGAAAACAGAAATTAAGGATGCATGGAGATATATATTGAACATCTGGAAAAGTTATATCTGAATGTACCTTTGGAATACTCTCTTATCTTTAATTTTAATTGTGTACTGTTAACCTAAATTGGTGACCCTAAACCACTATCATTCATATAAGTACATGTTTATCAAGTGTTATTGGTAAGGCAGTAAAGAGATATTATAGGCCATTCAGAGAAGTTTGTGAGGGATTACAAATAAAATTTGTTGGAAGGTACATAATTTTGAAAAATTAATCATAACTAATACAAAATAACATGAAAGAATAATATAAAAGAGGTGAAATATGATTGACTGGAAATAAAGAATATCTTTAATAAGGAGATGACATTTGTTCTGGGATTCGTAAGATAAGTAGAATTTTAATATCCGAAAACATATGCAGGGATTGAGATTATTCCCTATTGGTGGAATATTGTTATGGAATATAGTTAAATAAACCAAGAGAACATAAGATATGGGGATAATGGGAATTACTCTGATGTTGAGAGCCTATTAGCCATTAAGAAATTGATTACAGAATAAAAACAGAAAGATGATTTGAAGCCACATTGGGACTCACATTTACCCATAAGGGATTTAAATAATTTAGTGAATGAGAACAAAATAGGTATTTGAAAAGGGAAGTTCAGCATCAGATAGGCTTTAGGACAATGGTTCTTGAACTTTAATAGTCATTGGAACAGGTAATCACGCGTTAAACATGCAGATGCCCCAACCCATCCACCCCCAAATATTCTGATTCATTAAGTCTAGAGTAGAACTTATAAATATGCATTTTTCACATGAACCCAAAAAAGAGTGAACACCAGTGGGCCATTTATGACTCAAACCAGAAGAATTTAAAGAGCAAATGATAGTATTGTTTATAATTACATTTTTGTTTTTTGTTTTTGTTTTTGCATCAGGGATTGAATTCAGGGGCTTTCAACCACTGAGCTCGACCTCCAGCCCTTTTTTATTTTTTATTTTGAGACAGGGTCTTGCTAAATTGCTTAGGGAATTGCTAAATTGCTGAGGTTGGCTTTAAATCTGTTATCCTCCTGCTTCAGCCTCCTGTGCCACCAGGATTATGGATGTGCACCACCACATCTGGCTATAATTACTTGTGACACTAGACATTACATTAAGATTATCTCCTATAAGTCAGGTAGTATGGTACTGGATAAAATCCCTCCAAGAATAGAGTCTGAGACAGGACTTGGACCAGATGGTTTGTTAGGAGGAACAGCAGTGTTAAAGCAGATGGAGACAAGGATAGTGTCAGAGCATTGACATGATTTGGTCTGAGGGCAGATTAATCCCACTGTGAACCTCTATCTTTGCTGCTATAGGAAAATAACTCTGATGAATATTTCATAGAATTTATAAGTGGTGCCATTTTGTAGAGTACTATGAATTGGTTGCTCTGAAAGAGGTGATGAGGAAATCATTAACTCAAAAAGGGAAGGTAGTCAGCCAGGGGAGGGTAAGTTTCACATTTGAATGGAAAAAGTTATAAGTGGCAATAAATGCAAATATACAAGTTTGGAATTCTAAAGAAGGGATAATGGTAGAAATACAAATTTATGAGACTTCTACATAGGCATGGTAGATGAAGACCCAGGAAATAATGAAATCATTCAAAAAGAAATGGGGAAAATAATCTTGGTGAAAAAAAATCACCAAGGAGGAAAGAGATATGAAGAAAAAAAAATCTGTCATTATAACATATTTTGGAGGAGGTAGAGAGAAGATATATCAGGAAGGCCTGAGTGCTTTTCATTTCTGACCAAACAGAAAAAGGGAGAATCACAAACTACTTATAAAAGTACTAGAAGAAGATGTTTCTTGCTTTCTAGGTGGGGCAAAAACACTGATTTGCAAATAATATTAAGGAGCAGCCTCAAGACATGGTTAGTCTTGTTTGTGCTTCTCTTGATTAATTATAGCTTCCTGGAAGAGTGTCCCACTAACAGAGTGCAGGAGAAGCCCAGCCTACCTGATAGGAGATTTGTGTCAGCAAACCTAGTGTCTCAATCTCAGGTTGAGGCATCTAGTCCACTCACCCAAGGAAAGTAGTAGAGGTTCTCTTTCATGTCTGTGTCTGCAGAGGCAATGCCATTTAAAAAAAATACCACGTGAATGCTGCAAGTTGTGTGGCTATATCAATGCTCTTTGAGTGTGTAAGCATGTAGGGATTTAGAATATCTTGACAATGTTCAAGGTGACCAGAAATCACTGCTTTTTACACATGGAGAAACATGTGGACTAGAGAATTTCTATTCCTGTAGCAAAGAACAGGGATAAACAATAGAAGTTTTACTACTGTTTGGGGGCTTTTTTTTGTTGTTTTCTGTTTTGCTTTATTTTGCCCTCTCGAAACAGAATCTAGTGTGGTATTGGATTCGGGAAGCCAGAGAGCAGTTCCCAGTCAAGGAATGGACTTTCTTGATGTGTATTTCAGAAGAAGAATGTCCTTGGGTCAAGAACCTTTTATGAATAGTGCTTGGGTTCATCCCCCAGGATGGCAATTTACTAGAGGTGAGATCTCAAGCAAAGTGTTTAATGTTGTGAGCTTCTGTTTCTTCATTTTTGCCATGGGTGACAATAATGTGCCTACTTCAAAGAATTATAAAAAGAATTCTTACTATCATTCTTGTAAAGAATCCACGTTTTCTGGGCCATTTTCATATCACAGAATAAAGATTCACTAATACAACAAAGTCTTTTTTTACTGATACCTTTGTATCTTAATATCAGAGTTTCATGGTAAAAACTATTTTTATTGATTTCTTGAGGCACAAAATTTAAGATGTCACAGTAGCTTCTGGTTGATCTATGTGAGATAATAAAAATTAATCAAAGGGGAAAATAGCAAAAGAATATTAAATAACTGTGGGATAAAGAATGAATGAAGAATGATTTGGTAAGAAAATGAGTTTTCATTTGCATCACTGGTAGAGTAAACACACTCAGGGTTTGGCAACTGAGGTGACTGAGTCTACTGATATGTACATGTGATGCCATTGTCCAGGGGTTTCCATTGTCCTGGAACCTTGATGTCTAGCCCAAGGATTCTGGAAGCTCAGCACATACATACCTTCATAGCTGAAGAGTATGAGGTTTATGAACATGCAACTGTCTGATGATGTAGAGTAATACTACATTTAGTTTGGAAAAGAAAAGTGAGAATAAAACTTGTTATTTACTACTTATATACATTTGTGTCCCCAAGTTAAAGAAAAAGACAAATGATTGAAATATGTGCAAGATTTAAGAAACTCATAAGAATCAGTGAATAATCCTGAGAAACAGTAGAATACCAGAGAGCACCTTAATGACCCCTGATCCCAAAGGGAGGAGAAGGAATTAACATACAGAAAGCTGGGTGAAGAGGGCCTCCAGATAAGACCTCCAGACTTAGGTTATTGCAATTCCTCCAAGAGGCAGCTGTGGAAACCATTTCCTTATCTTACTCTCCTTCCTTCAGACGTGCTGACTGTACTCTTCATCTAAATCCAACTGGAAGGCAAAAAGCAAAGTGAGTCTGACTCAAGCCAATCTCCTGGAACCTGGAATAAGTAGAAAGGACATAGTAGAAGAGAGTGGGGCAAATGAAAGAGAATATGTATAATCCCCCTGATACAGAGTACAAATGAAGGTGCAATTAATATAACTAAAAATAGGTGGTTAAAACATATTATTCTTTGGAAAATTATAGGAGATCATTGCGTTATCAATCTTTGAAAAGAATATCCATAGAAATTAGTCCTTGTTTATTCAACAATTTCTTCTCTAAGATTCTAAAAATTTGTATTCTCTATTAGTATCTGTAGATAGTGCTCTAATTCATACTTTCAAAGATTACCTTGGGATACTAGTTTTATGGGGTGTGATGTTTCACTTAGCTCAATACTTAAAGCCTCTACAACATTCCTTTATGAGATTGATGTGTAAGTGGTTATATTCAATCAGGCTTTTTTTTTTCCTCCAAACTCCTTACCTTATGAGAAAATACTTTAGAAAAAAACTTTGTCAGTAGTTAAATGAACACCCCATAAACACCTTTGTTTCTCTAATATTAATACATTTCAAATCTCATTTTATATATTAATTTTCATGTATGTATATATACACATATGTACATATAATTTGATTTTGACAGAACTATTTTAATTGTTTATATCATCACAAAAAGTCATTCTGAAACACTTTAGCATGTATTTCCTGAGAAGAGTATTATCATATGT
The DNA here is from genome assembly GCA_004024805.1 of Geosciurus inauris. NCBI lineage: Eukaryota > Metazoa > Chordata > Mammalia > Rodentia > Sciuridae > Geosciurus > Geosciurus inauris. The sequence continues at coordinate 48,409 of PVHX01004303.1, read as the reverse complement.
CATTTTAATGACATTATAATACTTAAAAAAAAATAATAATTCCATAGTAAAGCCTAATTAATAGTCTAGATTTCATTTTCTATCATTGCCTCTGAGGTGTCTTTTGTACAGTTTGTTGTTATTTTTCATCCAGGATCCAACCAAAGGTCACACAGAGCATTTGTTTGCTGTGTTTTTGTGGTTGTTTTTAAAGCCATAATAAGAACCGTCTTTTCTCTTTGTAGTTGATTATCATGACATTGTCTTATTATTATTATTTTAAGGGCACAAGATAGATGTCTTGGAGTATACCCCACATACTCGATGCGTCACACTACAATTGACTTGTAAAATTACTAAATCTTTAAAATTTTAATTCTTATTTTATAGAATAAATGACAATGATATGACTCATTTCCCATTGTAAGGGAAGAAAGAAAAAGGAGGAGGAGTAGGAAGAGGAGAAAAAAGGAGAAATAACTTCACAGTCTAAACATCAGCAATCATAGGATCTCAGAAACAATTGGCTAAATATTCCTAAAATCCAGCCTAATGCCATGGAACCATTAAATTAACCTAAGAAAGATGGAAAACAACAATGGCATGACCACCAACCAGTTGTCCTGAATATAATAAGGTGAGTCCCTAAAAGTTTCCCAGTAGGAATCCTCCGATGCTTCCAATTTCAATGTTACTAAATCCAAGTTCTGGATGTCTGTAGCGGTAAGAGGAGAGGGTAGTCTTTAGATAGGTGTTTGGAATGGCATTAATAATGAGTTGGGGTTCTTGGTTGGGCCAGTAGCAATTAAAGCTCTCAGTTCTCCTTCCCTATTCCATGCATCTATTCATTTGCCAATTTATTTAAAAAATAATTGTTTGCTAAAACATTGAATCTTAGAACAGTCTTGCAAATTTGACATTATTGTATTTTCACTGTAAATATAAAGGAAATAAAGCTAAACTCAAAAAAAGCAAACAACAGACCCTAAATCAGCCACTTATTTCTTGAGCAGCAGAACTAAATTCCAAATTTTGAGATATCTGCCCTAGCATGCTTTCAAATTGAGGAAAAAAATCCTCCTGTGAGCATATAAACCTTATATGTGATTTATAATATGATTCTGAATGAATTTGGAAAGATGCATATTAATTCAAATTATAAGGATTTTGCCAAATTAGGAGTATTTGAAAATATTTGTTGAATAAATAGATGTTAAAAGATTTTTTCCTCTATTTTCTGTGCTCTAAAGTTCTAAATACAATGCTGTGAATGTTTGTCACACTTGTTGACTGCTAATTACATCAGAAGTTTATCTTCTATTTTGGCAGAATTTGGTACTGTTGATCATGTTCTTTGTGTGCTAGTCCCAAGCCTGGCTGGGAGAACAGAATTGTAATGAAGTATAATTTGTCCTTGTTTCCTCTCTATTGTAATTCTTTCTGAGCACCTTACATTTGATGATAGAATGGAGCTTTTGAAACACATAATTTTATGCTACAGAATGGCATGTGATGATTTCCTGTCTTATTCTTTCCCTGGGACTTGACAATTGTGTTTGTAAAATGTTTGCAATACATTCAAAATCTAGGACCAAATGCATAGCTTACCACATTTCCAAAGTCATTTCGATTTTGTACTCTATTTCTTTAACACATATACCGATCCACTGTCCAGGTAGCCATTATTTAAAAATAGGTTGTGTGAAATTAAATGAAATAATTTACATCAGCTTAATGAATCCGAAATTTGTGATTTTGTAATCAGTAGGAATTATGGAGTGAAGCAACTGTTCTTGTTGATTCAGTGGCTCAAGAATGTCAAGAATAGGTACTGAGGCTACCACCTTGGGGCCACCTGGAGTCCATCATTATGTTGCAGCTCAGAGGAAGTACACATATGCACAAGGCAAAAGGTTTCACGAATTATTTGTATGTTCCTATAAAAAGCTTTGCTTTATCCTTAATACTTAACATCCTCCTACATTCCTCTGGCCATAATTAATCCACATGCTCAACCTCAGCTGCAAGGAAAACCGGAGGCCTTCTCTGGGAGGAACTTCGATTCCTAAGTAAAATTTACATTCAGTTGATATAGATGAAAGGAAGGCTGGACACTGGGTGGGAAGCTCACAGTTTCTGCTCACTGTTCATTAAGAAGATATGTACAGTGTACTAACATTGCAAAACATCAAAGTGCTGAATAGGAATTGAATTTTTTAGTGTCAAATAGCTACCTTCATTTAAGCTCCCTGATTCTCCAATCTTGAATCTGTATCCAAATTTAGAAAGTTAAGTGGAATAAAAGATTCTTCTTATCTTTCCTAATTTTATTATATATATTTTAATATACATTCATACATACACATATATAATGGGAACTTTTCAATTGTTGATATAGATTTTAAGGATGAGTACTGCTTGCTTCATCAGATCTCCTAATACAAAAAGAATACTATTAATCATGCTATGTTAAAATTGTAGTATCAGCAAAGTAACTAATGGGATGTTTGGTGGATTCATTAGCAATTTCTACTACTTTATTGATTATTCTCTGAATCTACCCATGCCAATGCAACCAACTCATAGGTAATAAGTTGCTGGAGACAAACAGAAAACAATGTACCTATGTACCCATTAAATATAATTAATGCTCAATCAGAAATCATTGACATAAAATTTTGGAGCTCCATAGAGTTATATTTTAAGACTCTTGTTTTACATATGAGGAAACTGAGGCAGAGCAGAGAAGTGGTATTGCAAAGTCAAACAACCAATGCATAGCATGAATAGAAATAAAATAAAAATTTCCAGCTTACTAAAGTATGGCAATTTTCATTATACCATGTCTAAAACAAGTTACCTTATCCCTAAATCCTTTATCACATTGCCAGTCTGAAATTCTTGATTATAAAACTAAAAAATCTCAAAGAACATTTTCTTTAGGTGTAGGAAACAAAATATTTTTAACCTAATTTCAAGGTTAAATATGGATACATATATAGATGAAAGTGACAAAATAATTTTTGTTGTTGTTCTTGGTTATACATTGTCAACATTTTTACTTGTATAGACACATATTGACATTTACTGGTATGTGTGTGTGTATGTGCTGTTGTGTTTCATTAATAAGAGAACGTTTTAAAGTACAAAAATTAGAATTATTAATCTAACTCCACCTCTAACCGAATTCACAATGCATACAACACACATAGTTTAACATACATACACACATACACATGTAAACAAACACACATCCCTAAATATTGAAATCTCAGCAAGAAAGTAAGTATTCAAAGGAACAACACTGGTATGTTTGGAAAAAATCTGTAAGATATTTAAGTTTCTGTTTCTAATATGATAATATAGTACAATATTTAGCCTCATAATTAGATCATTTAAGAAAATGTCAAAACTAAACAAAATTTTCAGAAAATAAATACAAAACATGTTGAACATATTTAAAAATTAATTAAATTGCACAATCATAAACATTTCAATCTCACTGATTTGCAGAATTAACTATAGGTTATGCCAAAGAATATTCATTATTTATCAAGTAACAAGAAAGAATTATTACATGCATTGAACACTGCACATTAAAGGCCAAATCAGTTTTGAGTCTTAAATATTTCTGACTGCAAATTGACATTAAGACAAAATTATCAAAACTAAGTGCCTTGATTTCAGGGTTGGTCCATAATAAAATGGGTTGTTAAGGTCTGTCACCATAGTTTTTTTGTCAAATTGACAGAGATAGTTCTGCTAATTTTGTTTCTAAAGTTAATTTTCTTTTTCCTGAGAAGAAATCACATTCATATGTGAATAACTCCAAACAAATACACTACATTGTAAAATTATTTAATCTATTTTATAATATTGTGTGCATCACTAAATGCCATACTCCATATATTCCATACACATTAATGGAAATGAAGAGGGAGGAATGTAAGTCCTCCACAAAATGTTTAAACACACCTACTTTGGATTTAAATATTGAATAAGGAGGCAAATAAACTTTAGGCTTGTGTCGTTCTCAATGAAGCCCTCAGTGGAAAGTGGCAGGTTGTAGAATTAGACCTATGGATCACTGGCACAAGTATCGATTTTCTCTCACTAACACGAATTAGTGTAAATATACTGTACCTAAATCTGTTACTCAAATGGCTATACACTACCATGGAGGAAAAATTTCTTTCATTACGTCAGGAACACACAAAGATGTATTTTCAAAGGAAATGCTGTGAAACATTTTCTCGATGTTTTCTCAAAGTGGACATTGTAGGAATGTCCACGTAAGTTGTTCAGAAACATTTATTGGTAAGATTCAAATGTAATAAAATTATCTTAGCTGGGCGCGGTGGCTCAAGCCTGTAATCCCAGCACTTAGGGAGGCTGAGACAGGAGAACAGCGAGTTCAAAGCCAGCCTCAGCAATGGCGAGGTGCTAAGCAACTCAGTGAGACCCTGTCTCTACATAAAACACAAAATAGGCTGGGGATGTGGCTCAGTGGTCGAGTACCCCTGAGTTCAATCCCCAGTACCAAAAAAAAAAAATTATATTTAATAATAATGAATATAAGGGATACTGTTCCAAACTATGTGTTCACAAAGAAACTGCATATTATTCACTATGAGTTTTCACTACTAATAATGAAAACAGCATAAAAATAGTGTTAAAGAAATTTTTACTAAATTGCAATGTCAAATGCTGGCATACATTCAGAAGAATAGAGAGGCGAGTTAAGAATATTGACATGAGATGAATGTACCAATGGAAAGAGGTACTTGCACTGTAAGAATGTCCACTATATGTAAATCATTGAAACAGGCATCTGCAATAGTTTTTTTATGAGAGAGAAATTAAATAACATACACAGGGACAAAAGTAGTTTGGGACAAGTTATTCAGTGTCACACAGCATCACACAGTAAGTCAACAACAAACCGGAAACTTGAATGCAACCCTAACAATAGCATCCATTCTTTCCAATTCATTTTTTTTCTCTAAATATGTCACCTTGATTTGCTTGCTTCACTATACCGGGGAGACAATCCCATAAACATGAACTGGGCAGAACTGTAATTTGGTTTAAGTCAGAAGATTTTATTAATGTATATTTCTTCCAAACTTTATTATTTGAGTGGCATATTGAGACACAATGAAAAAGAGAATAGAGGGAATTGAAATTGCTTTGCCCCACATCATCTCTTCTACCATAACTAACTATGCAATTTATTTATTTACTTATTCATTATTTTGTATTTTTTTAACCTCATGAAAAAAATCTAACCACATTTACCTACTCTTTTGGTAATTTTCTTCCTAATAGAGTCTACAGACTTGAAAACAAAGTTGAGAAAAAAATCTTAGGATTTGGTCAACTTTGTTTTATTTTATTTCAAGTAACACAGTTCTTAGCAAACTTATTACATCATTTGTGTTCCTTTTTAAACTTAATTTTATTTTTATTGGTTCTTTTTAGTGATACCTAAGAGTAGAATCTATTTTGGCATAATTATACAAGTTTGGAATATATCTTATTGTAATTCAGATCCCAGTACACTTCTTCCTCTTTCCCTACTCCCTGCTCTCTTCTCTCCATTGATCTTTCTGTCATTGACCCATAGTTAAAAAAAAAAAAAGGTATGTTCCTATTGGACATATACCATAATTTTAAAAGAATATGGTAAATTTGTTTATACTTTTTATTTCAATGTATAACATTTATTTTAATGTATAATAAAAATATTAAAATTTTTATTTTAATGTGAAATATTATCTTACCAGATCAATCCTGGTAAGATAAAGAACCACCAAAAGAAACAAAACTGTCTTATGCATCGTAGATAGCAGAAATTTGGAGTATATACTAGAATAAAGCAAAATTACCACTGATTACAATAATTCCCACAGCAATATAGATTTTGTGATAAAATACAATGACAAAGATTTTTTTTCTTCCAAGATAAATTACATTATTTAATGTAACAGAGGATTCATTGAATCATCCTCATTATTCTTCATTGTGCCTTCAACACATATGTATTAATTCCAGATATTTCTGATTTGCTAGAGTACAGCACCTCTCATTTTATTTCTTAAAATAAACATGATAATGCATATGGGGTTAGTTATTATAGAATTCCACTGTGAGGCCTGTGTTTGTCAAGATGAACCCAAGTCCTGGATTCCAGTAGTACCACCACCTACAGGAAATTTTGGGAGTGAAGAATGATTGAGCTGAAATAGAGTTTATGGCAATAAATAGATAAATAAATGAGAGAGAGAGATTAAGTGATATTTAAATAATTTAATGACTATTTGTGCTTGCTTTTTCACTATAAATTTTCCAAATATATATATATATATATATATTTGGAAAAATATATATATATATATAGTTCCAAGATAGAAAATCTATTATGTTAGAAAGGAAAGGAGTCTGAACCTCATGGGCTCAACCTCATACTAATGCCAACAATGATTGCAATTTTGCTGACTCAGTTAAAAATTTAGATTCACTTTCCACATCTTTCCTACCTTTTTCTCTCAAGAAGAAATATAAGCCCTGGATACTGAGGAGATAGAAATATAGAGGATGGAGTTTTTGGTACAAGGGAGGAAAACTGTTTCTTCCCTTCTTTCTCACTGTTTGCTGATCATCTTCGCTGTTCCAAACTCTGTGTGCTGTGTTTAGATTTGATTCGATTCTTTCTCACTTGATGGTGTTCTATGCAGTAAGATATATCTGGAGTTGCCTTCTGCTCAACAGAGATTTGAAAATGCTTAAGGATATGAGCACTATTTAAGATCTCATTGAGAAACTTTCTTCTCTTGCTATATTTACTCCTGACTTTATTTTATAGACGATTTTTTCACTAAAGTAAGAGACTCCATAGGCAGCATTTGCTAAAAGTGAGATAAATGAAATAATAAAAAAGAAGACTGATTAAATAGTCCCAAATCTAATGTATATTTAGGTTGTCTCAGGCTTCCCAAATGATGCTTCAAAAAATATATTTATGAATACATATTTATGTGCTAATAATAGTACATTATGTAGTGACTCCTGGAATTGAAATTGGTGTTAAATAGGCAAGCACATTTAAAAATTTTAATATCTCTAATTTGAATTCCAAATTTTATTTTGCCAAATATACTGCTGCAATAATGTGTGAACAACTTTTGATATTCCTTTGCCAACATCTGGATCTATTTTGGAGAAGAGAAACAGGCCTTGAATTCATCACTTGGCCTATAACATAACTTTGTACTCTAAATGTTTCATCTTATATAAAAATTATTAAGAATTATTTATACTTAGTCTTTTTGGTACTGGGGATCCACTGAACCACATCCCCAGCCCTATATTGGGTTTTATGTAGAGTCAGAGTCTCACTGAGTTGCTTAGCACCTCGCCCTTGCTGAGGCTGGCTTTGAACTCCCGATTCTCCTATCTCAGCCTCCCAAAGTGCTGGGATTACAGGCATGTGCTACTGCACCTGGCTTTATACTTAGTATTTTTTTAGAGTAGAACAATATATATAAAGAGAAGTAAATTGAAGTTATCATTATGTGATAGGCTATTTTGTGATTGCTTTTAGAGATGTGAAATTCTTATTCCTTTTTTATTATGTTTTGTTGGAAATATCCTGAAATATTACCTTGTACAAAGCAGGAAACTAGCATAAAATAATAATACACCTTATAATTCTTTTCCTTAAATGAAAATAATACCTACCTAGTATGTAGTTATTGAACACAATTTTTATTTTGTTTTTCTCTTTATTACAACAAAAATGAATTCAAGAGATATATTTTTGGCTAATTATGCATTATTTATTTATTTATTTATGTAGTTAATCATCTATTCATCAATTAGCTGTGCTTAATGTGGATCAGGTAATATATACTAAGCACCGAACTAGGTATGGGAATACCAAGGTAAGAAAACATCTCTAACTACTAAGAAGTGCATACTCTATGGCTTAAACAAAGTAACACAAACAAAATGTGAAAACAGAATACAGGTGATGGAATCAGAGAAAAGAGTTTTCTCATTCTTCCTTATAGAGCATCAGCAAAATTTCTCGGAAGAAAAGACTCCCAGGCATATTTTGAAAGATGGATTGACATTCTCCAGGTAAATCAGGATAATGACACTGCAGCATGCAATCTATAGAAAGCCATCAGAATTTGTGAGACAACCAAATGCCTGGCAAATTTCAGCTAAGGACATAAAAAATACTTAGAACAGTATCTGGCACTAAGTCATTATTTACTAAATATTCATTACTATAACACTATCATCATTATTAATAGTATTGATAGCAATAGTCTAATTTTCCTCAAAACATTATGAGTCAGATATATTTTATAAACATTTTATGAAGGAGAAGATTGAGACATAGACATTAACAATAACTCACCCAAAATCACATAGCTGGTGAATAGGGGAGTAATGTAAGAAAGCAGGCTATAAGTTGACTCCAGGACTCATATAGAAAAGCCACAGGAAATACAATGGATTATGAAACAAGCTGTAGGCTTTTGCTAGGATACTGACCTGTAGTCCATAGATAGTTTCTGAAAAAGTATTATGCATAGCAGTGTATGATCTGATTTATGTTTCCATGTAGAGAAGCTACTGAAGGAAAAGGCAGGGAGATCAGTTTGGAGGCTGGTGCGATAATCCAAGGAAGAATTTATGAGATTTCAGACTGACAAGGGTGATAGCAAACATGGAATTGATTGTAGAGATATGCAGATTTAATTTATTAGAATTAAGACTAAATGTGGAAAGTAGGAACTGCGAACCAAATGGAAGTAGGAAATCTGAAACTGGAAAATAGATCTTTACAAGAAATGTGGGGTTTTATTTCTAAAATAGTAGTTTGGGTTTCAATCTAAAACATATTCTCTATCATTTATCATTGATTATTATCCATAAACTAATTGCTTATGGAGGGTTAAGATGGATATCATAATTAAAAAGTCCAAGTCAGATAAGTGTTTTCAGATAAAAGCTTATGTTTAATCTATTTGACATCCTTAGCAAAATAACTATGAAAATCAGTCAAAATGAATAATTTTACATGGTTATTTGTTTCTCCTGGTCAAATGATTTGATTTTGATATTTTCTAATACACTTCCAGGTGATAAGTCGAAGATTTGTGGATCAAGGTGAAATCATATTGGTGTTCAGTTTTTTTCCCCCGTAAAGATTCTTCATCTCACACTAGTGAAAACCTTGTTGACTGACAATCCAGGTTCTAATTTACAACCCAGTAGAGTTCTACAGAACTTGAAGTTGCATTAAATCTTATATTCTTCAGAAATCCTTGTGATAAAACCTGTGAGACCCATTTCTACAGGTTGCTTTCAACCACAGATTTTAAAAACAAATTGAATTTTTTACATTTACAAATGAATGGCTAAAATTCACACAGAAATGTCTTAATTATTCTATATTGTGATGATTTTCTTCTTACATTCTTCTGATATTTAAAATGATAGTTAAAATGTTGCATTATTTTGCTTATTATTGAATCACTCAGAACTGCATCATCAAATACATTACTAAAATTTTAGGAAAGCCTCTTTTATATTATGATTTATGTAGATAAATTCAGGGGTAATGTAGAATAACCAAAGCAATATTTGGTAGAAGAAAAAAAAAAAGCAATGGATGATAGCCAAAGTTCTTAATTATTTTTCATTAAACATATTATGACTAATGCAAGCATATTTTACCTCACAAGATAGTATTTAATATATGTAAATATCTAAACTCTTATAATCTTATCAACTACCTTATAAATATAAGTCCAGAATTTCATTGAAAAAATTAATGCAACAAATATTTATTAAGGAACATGTATTATCATCAAATAATGACTAATTATTAAGACAAAATATACTAAATAATTCAAAGTAGGTAAAACATTTTATTTGAAGAAGAAATCACACATGTTTAAAGATTTTGTGAAGAAATTAAGATCACTGGCTCTGCAGATTAAATATCTCACCAACCATTAATTTCTGTAATAGTTATCGATAGGTTGATTTACTTATCCTCATTTTGTAGAGTTGCTAAGACTTAGAGAACCTAAAAATACTTACCATGGACCAGGCACGGTGGCACATGCCTATAATCCCAGCAGCTCTGGAAGTAGGATCCCAAGTTCAAAGCCATCCTCAGCAAGGCCCTGTCTCTAAATAAAATATTAAAAGGGCTGAGGTTGTGTCTCAGTGGTTAAGCACCCCTTGGTTCAATCCCCTGTTCTACTACTACTAATACCTACCATGGTACTCTGTGATGCATTTCTTAGATCCCACTTCAATGAAAGTCTCATTGTTCCAGGTAATAAAGGTGGAACAATTTTTAGGAAATCCTATTTTATCTCAGCACCTGCAGAGATTGTCTTAACTTCAGAGGAACATTCAAGGTGACTAGTTCAGTGCATTAATATTAAGTCCTGGTCATTAAGTCCTGGTCATCAACTGGCACAACTCTGAAGACTATTGTGAGTCCCTGATGGATAACCCAGGGTGTTATTGTTCTTGCACTGAATCTTGACCTCCTCTACCTTTGTTTCCTCTTTTACTCCTGTCACTTCCACAGGTGTTGATCCCAAGAGCACCCTTTAATGATATTTTTTCTATCAGTTCATTTTGTTGGGCATTTTGAGACTGGGTATAAAAGAGATTTATGTAACTCACAGTTTCAGAAGCTCAAGGGCAATGTGCCAACATTAGCTTAACCCTAATGAGTGTTTCATGGTGAACAGTTGGATCCTTGACAGCTCACATGGTAAGACAGGAAGCCAGAGAGTAGGGAGTGAGGAGAGGCCAGTTTTGTTCTTTTATAACATCTCTCTTCCCCTCCACCTCTCTCTCTCTCTCTCTCTCTCTCTCTCTCTCACACACACACACACACACACACACACACAAGCACACTAATTGAGGTCTCAGAAGAACTACATTAATTCTTTCCAAGGGTAGCATTTTCAATGGCCTAATTACCTTGCACTAGACCTCACCTCTTAAGGATTCCACCACCTCCCACCCATGCTGAGAAACAAGCTTCTAATAGATAAACCCTTGAGGAACACACCAAAACCGTGGCAATCTGCCATGATAAATTCAATTCTGAGTCTACTTTATGGAGAAAGAAATCTATCATGGTAAGTGACATAGTATGATTCAGAAAATGAGAAGGCAAGATTTGGGACTGTGTTATTTGCTGTCTATTTGGCAATAAGAAATTTACCATTGGTGGCTGGTAGAACACAAATGGCCTGTGGAATATAGTCAAATTGTTAAAGCTTAGTAGAAGTGAATTAAGATAATATACTTTTGGTAAAAACATGTTGATAGGAGAGGCTATTTTAAAATGAGGGTCACTAATATCTTCGGAGAACATAGGATCTCCTAAAAATAACCAGGTTCAGAATTTAAGTGGGAAAATTTTAATAATGTACAGCAAGAACTATGTAGCCAATGGGGTGGGTCTAATTGATAGAAAGTTATAAACATAATTTATCTTAAAATAACTAAGTAAATAAAATAAAATAAATGTAACATAACTCCCTTGTGGTTTAGTTGGGTACCCCAAAAGGAAACTTCTGAAATTGTAAAAATATATATCAAAGATGAATAATTAGAAGCCTGAGGAAAATTGCTTCAATGAAACACCATGATTCCTTGCCCAATTTGTGAAATGCAGCCCTGTTTTGGACCCAGAATCTGGTGTCTGTGGAAGAGACTGGACCCCCAGGAAAAAGGGTACTACAAAACTGTAGTAAATTTACACCATATTGATTTCCACAGTGCTTTGTCAAACAGACAATGACATTGTACTGGAGAACTTATACAAGGAGACTGGGGAGGTCCAGAGATTTTTCTTGGAGTGGGGCCAAGAGTAGGACAGAAATTTTTTTTTTCCAAAAAAATTCTAGTATATGGTTCAAGTTATCTTGTCACTTATACTAATTAGCTTAGCAAGGTTTGGCATGAGAGATATCAGTGGTGGGAAAAGAGGTGGTATATAATTTACTACATGCCTCAGTTAAGAGAATCACAACAGAGAACTTCAGGGCTTGTGATTAAAGCAATGCCATATGAATCGACAATTAAATACATTTTAGCGAATAACTTGCAGCAGGCTACTGGGTCCTGACTGAGACTGAATACCTGACCTTGAAATGCCAAGTGACCCTGTGGCTACAACTGCCCTGTATTAACTTAGTCTATAAAATATCAAGTCATAAAGTTGGGTGGACCCATCAATAACACATTGGAAGATCAAATACAAATAGGACTAGGGGGATCAAGCAAGCCATATAATCAAGTGGTTCAGACTTTCGTGTCATCTATTGCTATAGTATCAGCCTCTCTCCTTCCCTGTCTGTCTCTCTCTCTCATCTCACATCTCTGACTACCCCATATGACTAGCTAATATAAAGAAAAACACCATGCTTGGTTAATGGATTGGCAAGCCTATCATAGATCCAGGAGCCATAAATGAAAGATAGAGGCACCAGCGTCAAGGAACAGTTGACGCTGTTGCTCTCTGAGAGCATCTGGGTTATCTGCTTTATGTTGAAGGAACCCGAGGTTAGAAACTATATGGGCTCATGGGGATTAGCAAAAGTCTTAGTTGTTTGATCAGGTTTCTGGAAAATGACATGTTTAAAATTTAGAACAAAGAAAACTGTAGTAGAAATGTATGAGTGGATATATCATTGAGCACAAAGTATGAAGAACTTCATAGTGCCTGCTAATCAGTTTCCAAAAGCACTCCTCAAGGAAAAGCATTAAACAACAAAATAGAAATGATTTAGCCCATTATATTTAGCCAGAGTCTCACCTAATCCAAGTTAGCAGTTGGATCCAACAAGTAAACACTGGAGGATATTCATGGATCTAGTACCAGGATGGATCCAGCTGCTGCTGCCATCCAATGTCCAAATGGCAAACACAATGGCCCACACTGTGTTTCTGATTAATCCACAACCCATCTGTCAGCTGCTTGATGGCTACCTTACTACACTGGATTTCTTCTCCTCAGAAGATTTAATTTTATGCATTTATTTTTGTTGTCATTATTTTATTATCATTTTGGATTTTCCTGATAGGAATAGGCACATACTCTGTGGATTGGTTTAGCTTTCTTGCCTGAAGAACTTCAGTAAGAAACAATATCCAAGGATCACAAAATGCCCAATTCATAAAATACAACCTGATATAATATGGGACCTACGTAGTGGCTACTCACTGAAAAAAAATCAGAAAAGCAAGTCATTCCCCAGGAGATCCACTTTTTATATCATATACCACACCATCCTGTAGCAACCAATCTTATAATGGCCTGTTGGAGCAGAGATGGACAGACATACACAGACAGCACTCCAAGACAGAGGTAATAATCCTCCAGGATGCTGTATATATACAACATGAAGCAAAGACTTTAAAATGTAGTTCTGTCAACATTAAAAAGAAAGAATGCCTTCTAGAACCACAGGACAGTAGCAGAGTAATCCCAATTGCAATCAGTTCTAGTGATCCATTTAGGGACAATGTATTTTCTGTCCTTGCAAACCCCAGGTCTATAATTTTCAAGTTCCCATTGGGATTTAATAATTCTACCATAGGAAAGAATGTGTTTCATATGAATACTCTTTGGAAATTTTAGACTGTTATGGTTTGAATTGCTCCATCCTGTAAGTAATATGTTAATGTTCTAATCCCCCAGTACCTTGGAATATAACATTACATGGAGACAGAGTTTTACAGAGGAAAAATAAGTTAAGACTATGTTAATAGAGGGGGTCCTAATCCAATTTGATTGCTGTTTTTATACAAAAGGGAAATCCAGACACAGAAGTATGGATAAAGGGAAGACATACAAATATGAAGACACATCAGGATGATGCATCTACAAACCAAGAAAAACTGAAGATCGTCATGAGGAAACACCAGAAATTAGGCAAGAGGCATAGAACAGATGCTCTATCACAGACCCCAGAAGGAACCAACATTGCTGACATCTTGAACTTGACTTCTAGTCTTCAGAGCTGATGCAATAAATGTCTGTCATTTAAATAGCACAGTTTTCTCCATTTAGCAGTGCAGCCCATGCAAGCTAGTGTGGGTTCCTTTTCCTAAGGAATCAGCAAGAAGAATGGAACTCAACATTTATGATGTTGCAACTGACCCTTATAATAAAGAGTATGTAGGGATGATGTTATGAGGAATAATTTGACACTCAGGTGATCCATTGGGGTGTGTCTTAACTTTGATGGACATGAACAAAGACAGCAATACCTATCATACATGAGGGATGAAGGTGCTAGGGGCTAGCTATGGGTGAAGAGAATCTATAGTGGTGAGAGAGATGACAATAATTATTTATGACCCAAAGACTAGATTCTGTGATTCTGGTAAATCTGCAAACATCTTCTGAGTTTTCCCCAGTAAGTTGGGTCCACCAGAATTCTAGAGTTCCTGAACCTAGATTTTATAAGAGAGAGTGGATCCAAGTGGCCAAAGAGGAGGACAGTGATTGTACTCTGGGTGAATTTTGTTGCAATACCAAAACCCCAATCCATCAAGACTTTTCTTCCAACTACTAGAAATATTGTCTACTGATGATCATCACCTAACAATCAGTCAGGGTCTCCTCAGAATTAAAGTCCTCACCAAGTTCACATCCCTTTTGGAGTTCACATCCCATAAGTGTCTGATACATGATATGAAGGCATGCTCATTCTGGCCTCAATAAGGGGAAGCATGAATAGCAATTCTTCAGAGCTCTTGCTGCAGTCAGTCATGGCCTGTGTCACACCTCATCTTCACTTTCTACCAATCCTTCTCTTTCATCTCTTTTCAAGGAATCTTGATCCTAAGGTTCCTGCATGCCAATCTTCACCTTGCAATCTGCCTCTTGTGAGGATCAATCGTCACACCAACTTTACTGAGTGCCAGTAAGGATTAAATGATATAATACATAAAAAATGCTAAGTCTATTACCAATAACTAATAGCAACTGTTAAAATACAATGTTAAAAAATGTCAAAGTGGAATAGAGATTTGCATTGTCTCAATAAATGGACATTACTTTCTTTTCTCCTATGTTCAACATTGTTATTTGAGAAGCATATATTTGTGTGGTGAGAGTGATTTTTGCAGGCTTTGATGCAAGATCTTCATATTAGATTTTATTTATATATTAGATTATGTATTATTAAAATATATTTTCCAGGGAAATTACTTCTTAAAACTCAGTTTAAGAAACATAACTCTTCAGCAAAATTGCAAAACAAAAAGTTATATAAAGTACGGGTATTATTGATATCATAAGTTTTTGATAATTTGTCCTTTCCTATCCTGCAAGTGTCATATTGGCAAATTCATAGATGAGACACTAGAAACACTATACAGATTGGTGTTTTTGATCTTGCTGTAATTTCAGCCTGGCCCTGAAGCTTGTGTTAAAACTAAAACACCACATTCAATTTACTTCAATTGAGAAATGGTAACATTTCTTAAAGTTATTTCTTAATATTGTTTTACTGGCTTGGTATAAAACTGTTCCTATTACTGTACACAGAGAATATGCAATAACTTATTTGGTGATGGTCTTGCAAAATTATGTAACCTAATAACTTGTGATTATTACCTATCTATTTCTTTGTAAATCAGGTCTTCTGGCTTCCTTCAAGTGAGAACTCAGTTTGTATACAAATGTTCTTGTTTTTCTCTTCTATATTCTTTGTGTTATTCTTCATTATTTTATAACTTTTAACTGAATATCTATTAACAGACACTTCACTCGATTCTGAGGATATAAGAGTTTTGGAATATTTGAGACAAGGGCACAGAGTGTGGTGATTAAGTGTGCTTTTCTGCAAGAGGAAGTCATAGGGTAGATAGTTACCCTGGTGCTTCCAGATTCCTAAATCATTGTACAAACTGGAAGAGCAATAGGATGCTGCCAAAAGAGAAGGAAGAGAGGATCTCTAAAAATCTAGGAACTGAATGACTTGTAGTGACCAAAGGGATGCAGCACAACAGTTATGCAGGATGCTCCAAAAAAGCCATGAAAGAAAACACCACTTTTAAGCATCTGCTGAACTCAAAGGGAATAAAGTTCCCTGAAAGGTGTGATGACTATGTCTACTCGGAGGGTGTTTTGTGATAAGATTGACATTTCAATTGGTAAACATTAAAGACAGCAGATAGAGTCCATAATGTGTGTGTGCAACTCACTTAATACTGCAGTGGAATGCTGGAACAGAATACAAAGACCACCCTTCCTGAACACTAAAACATTCTCCAACACACTGCCTTGGAATTCATCTGCACTTTTGATTCTCCAAGGAGTACAGCCTATTGAACCATCCTGTGGATTTTGGACATTCAGGTCTGTATATGAATGTAAGCCAACTCATAGGACATATTGGTTGTGTTTCTCTGGCAATTCCTTGCTAATACAAATGGAATCATGCAACAGGGTCATTTTTCTTCTTTTCTTTTTTTCTGCCTATATCAGCACTGGAGAGGCCAAACATAGCCATGGACTAGTGAGAGAGGGAATAAACGAGAAAGAGAGATCTATTTTGATATGTTGTTTTGTTTGGTGGAAGCGGGTAAATCCAAAGAAACCTTAATCTCAATAAAAGATTAAACTATTGATTATAATAGAATTGGATAATGTTTGAAAGGCTTTAAAGCAAATACGAACATAGGGCATTTTATTATTTAAAGTAGAAAAAGAAGTGATGGAGTTCTGCACTCTCCATGCAATAAGAGAGGAAAAATTTTCCTCTACCAAATACATTTAAAAAGAACAACAGGATACAAAAACAAAGTTATTTTTGACTACTCTTCATATGTTTACTTCTTTAATATGTTCATTGTGTCTTCAGAATACAAAAATTTTCATTGGTAAAGAAGTAGGAAGAATAACAGTGAGCTAAATACTATGGCATTAGTTGCTTATGTGGATAGAGGTATTACTAATGGAGACATTTTGGGGAAAGTGATGAGTTTAAGTTTATAGATGTTGATGTTTCAACTACATGTGGGTTATCAAGACTGAAATGTCATAGCATAAAAGGCACAGAAATCTAATATTTCCAACAAAATTTTCAAACTGAATGTTAGATACATATTTCCTTTCATCTTCTTATTGCTGATTCAGAACCATTTTCCTATTATAATTTTTTTCTACCTCAGGAAAGTGCTCCCATTTATTGATGATTCATAACTGAAGAGACCCAAGTAAACAACAGTAAAGGGGAATTTTATTTTTGTTACTGATATTACTAATATTTTGTTTTTCACAGAACAATTTTCTTAGGAAACTTTTGGCAATAGAAAGAAAAAATAATGGGGCAATGAGTAGGTATAAAGAAAGGACTTATAAAAGGCAAAAACCATAATGAATCAAGAGAAGAAGACCAATCCATTCTACTTGGGATAGGGCCAAAATAAGGAAATCACAAAATTATTAGCATTTTACTTAATTTTAAAAATCTCCACATTTCCATTATTACAATTCACTTTGCCATTAAGTTTATTGATCCATAAAAATAGAAAATAGCAATTGAATAGCATTTGTATTTTGTTAGCTTTTTGTTGCTGTGACAAAATAAGTTTAATGAGAAATTAAACTTATAAAGAGGACAGGAGTATATTTTTGGCTCACTGTTTCAGAGATTTCAGTCCATGGTTGGCTGCCTCCATTGCTATGGGGTCTATGGTGAGGTGTAACATCAAGGCAGATTGCACATGGTGGAGTAGAGCTGCTCATCTAAGGATGGCTTGGAAGCAAAGAGCAAGAGAAGAGTCCAGCATCCCATATCCACTTCATTCCCATGCTCCCTATGATCTTTAACTTCCTTCCATTAGTCTCCAACTCCTAAAAATTGCACCATGCTCCAACAGCACCACAAGATGGCAACTAATCCTTTAGTACATGGTCTTTTGAGTGAAATTTAAGATTAAAATCATAATACCATTTGTACTATCAATCTGTATAAGTTATGTGTGACTAATTATCAATCATATGAGTAATAATTAAATTAATGTCACTGAAACTGTGACCATTATCTCTTTCTAGGAAATTGTTTGGTCCATATTAGAATTTGTTGTGAAGATTTTCATACTCATCTTTTATTTTAAACAACTTTATTAAGATATCATTGACATACAATATAATGCATATATTTAGGGCATTTTTTAAAATTTAGGTATGCACTTATAAAACCATCACCAATAAGCATCTCAATAATGCCCAAACTTTTCTGGTTTCTTTTTGTTATCCCTTTCTTCCACCTCAGCTCCCTCATCCCTCCTCTTCATCTCTCCTACTAATTTGTTTTCTGTCATAATAGATTAGTTGAGAACTAAAGTTTTATTATAAGAAAATATACTGCATTCAAATTTAATATAAATAGAAGAGTACTTCATGCACCCTTACGGGTGGGTCCTTTTTCACTCAGCATACTTATTCTGAGAGTCATCCATCTTGTTATGTGTATGGAGAGTCCTTTCTCTTTTATTGTTGAGTAGTAATACCCTGAAGGGACGTAGTCAGACTTGCCTGTTTGCCTACTCAATAATGTAGGTTCCAGTTTTGGGTTATCACAAATAAAACTGGTATAATCCTTTTTTATTTATAATTCCTGTTCTAGTTTTGGTATAAACATATGCTTTAATTTACCTTGTGTACATGCTTAGTAATGAAAAGGATGGATAATATGGTAGATATATGTCCAAGTTTTAAAGGAGCAGCCAAAACATGTGCTAAAGTTGTTCTACCACTTTAAACACTTCCTAGGAGTGGATGAGAGTTCCAGTTTCTCTATGACTTTAACAACTTTTGGTCTGGCATGCTTTGTTTTTGTGTTTTGGGGTTTTGTTTTGTTTTATTTGTGTTTTTGCTATTCTTACAGTTGTTTAGTGGCATCTCATTATGATTTTAACAGATATTTTTCTAATGATTGACAATACTCAGTATTTTTTCATGTGCTTATGTAAGTATCTATGTATCCTCTCTGCTAAGGTGTCTGCTCAAATATCTTTCTCCATTTTATTGAGATATTTTTTCTTATAGAGTTTTCAAATTGCTGTTTATCCTGGAAATAAATTATTAGATATATATTGTATAAAAATTTATTTTTCTTCTCTTAACAATGTCTTTTAAGAATCATAGGGTTTTCATTGTGATGGGGTCTATTTTGTCAAGTTGTCTTTTCATGGACCATGTTGTAGTGTCATACCCAAAAAATACTTTTCTAGCTCCAAGTCATTAATTTTCACTCATGCTTTCTTTTAGAAATTCTGTAGTGTTAGATTTTATTTGTTAAAGATATTGTTCATTAATTACACATTTTCTACTTATAAGAGCTCAAGAGAAATTCTTCTTAGATCTCAATGTCTAAAAGAAATGATTGGTTCATTTTCATCTTAATTGAATAATATTAATCTTCATATTCATCATCATCATCATAAAAAATTGCAGTCCACCAAAAACAAGCAGATATATTTTATGATATTGATTTTCATTGAAAAATTCATTTTAATGAATCTAATCTCCTATAGTAATTAAGTGGATATCTACCCAGATTCATTCCTTCAGGACTAGTCTCAGATTTCTTAGGTGATTGATGACTGAAATATCTTGCTTGAATCTCTCTTCAGGAATTCCCATTGGTCAGAGTCCCTTCACTCAAGTGCATACCTCTTTCCTAAAGGCAACCCATAATAATTGATCAAAACTAGAATATAAAGTCCTGAAAACCTTCTCCAGTTGTGGCTGTAGAGAGCTTTTCTAGCTTCTGAGCTCCATCTAGCTTTTTTTGAGGCTCTTTTTGCCACTGAAACCAAGAGTACGACTTTTCCTTCCATACAGGTTGCTTTTCTTCACTTCATCATGGATGTTAATTCTAAAACCATTCGCCATTGTAATTCATGCATGCAAATATATATCTCGGAGCCTGTTTCTTCTTACCTGACGCTGCCTATAATTTCAGGAAGCAGAATCTAACAGGAAATTTTGAAGATGGCTTGCTATCTGGCTAGCAGATAAGGGCACCAACCATTGCTGATAGGTGGAAAGAACACTCTTAGGGTCTGTGTTATGGGAAACAGACTTGTGACTTGTCAAAACATTCACCAGGGTTAAACTGAAATGGAATGCTGGCAGAAGAAAATGGAATGGTAGGTACAATGTCTCAGAAGTTTCAGAAGTAGAAGAAAAACAGGAAGGTCTATGAATTTTGATTAAAATTTGTAGGAACAATCATTAATCAGAGAAGTGCAATGAGAAGCTGATAATGAAAACTGGCCAAATAAAGGCTAAGTGTGAAATACAGAAGGCCCCATTGGCTTCCTACAAATACGTATCTTCTTTTCTGTAACCAGAATCTCATAAAAACTAAGAATCACTATAAACCTAATTATAAAATTAATAGAGATCAAAAGAGTTGAATTTCCAATCTTAGCAGGTCTGCTATGCCAACGTCAGAGCCCTGATTTGGCAGAGCTGAGATCCAGAAATTGTGAAGGGGATGCACAAATTCATGAAATCAATATGCTTGACATTCATATATCCTCAGAATTTCCATAAGTCTCTGGGTCTATAGAGGTCATTTAGCCTTAAGTGTGGAAGTCACTGCTATTCTGCTTTTGCTTGAAATGTGTGGAGCACCTTCGGTCTCACAAGATGACTTGTATTCCAAGATCTACCTTTGCAGTCCCTGTTGGTGTCCATTCAAAGAAGTACAGTTAAGTCCTCAAAGGTCTGCTGGAAGAGTTTCTTGGAAAAAATCACATTAGTGTAGTGTATGTGTGGCATAGAAATGTGAATCAATATGATGAGCTTCATTATATATCCTTTTCCCATTGCTCCAGGCTTTATGCAACAGGAAGATAAAATGTGTGACTCCTCCATGTTATGGCTTCTGAGCACTCAGGAGGCCAAATTCCATGCACTTGAGTTTTTCAGTGTAGGTATTTGAGTATAGGATGATGAGAGAGAATAAGTGACAGAGATATGGAGAAGGAGAGAGAAAGAGAGGAAGAGAGAGGTGGGGGGAGGGAGAGGGGAAACGGACAAAGAATGCTCAAGAAATAATCCATAGATTCCCAGCACCAAGAAGTCGCTGGAAAAAGATGAAAAGTTGATCAAAAGTGGACTTGGGCTAAGAACATTATGATTGGTAAGTTAGTATCGGTGACAGAAAAAAAAATTTCTGAGAATAGAGAGAACAATCCCTAGTATCAAGAAAAAAAGAATTTCCAACATACTTCAACATACTTATCAAAATTCTCTTTGCTTCTCTCTAAATTTTTCTTTACACGTGAAATACTTAAAACAGAAGAATGTATAATGGGAAAAAACATGGAAAAAAAGCCCTGAAATTTACCTTATTTGAGAAGTATTACTGAAACTACTTTTTAGAAGTAAACATGATTGAACAAAGAGAAATTATTACACATTAATGTGCACAAACACACACTCATACACAGATAAGAGTGCATAGAAGAAAAATAAGCAAAGCTGTTATTTCAATGCAAACTTGCATTCCTAATCTGTACAGTAAACATCTAGCTCTTGAAAAATTGCCAGAAATGCCAAGAGCTAGATGTTGTTCACACAGAATAATGTGATTTGATTATATTTAAAGGACAATCAATTAGTATTACAATTATCATTAAAGTGATTTTTCTTTAGCACTTAATAGCCAAGGACAGCCAAACACTTGATATAATACTGACAGTTTTACAAGGTGATGGACATATTAACTTCAACATGCACATAGGCAGTATTGTAGGTTTATCCAGAAGTGTGCTAAAAATCTGCTAGAACAATTGGTTGGAAAGAGAGAGAGAAGAGTACATAAAATGGTCCAGGGTATGAGTTCCAGTTTTCCTCAGTATCCATGGGGTATTGGTTCCAGAAAGCCCTGGGGATGCAAAATCTGAGGATGTTCAAGGACCTCGTATAAAATGCCATAGGATTTGTGTATAACTTAAACACATCCTCCCATAGACTTGAAATCATCTCTAGATTATGTGTAATAACTAATAAATGTAATGATAGGTAAGTAGGTTTAGACTGTAATTTTCTTTCTTTTTTTTTTGGTACCAGGGTTTGAACCCAGAGGTACTTAATCACTGAGCCACATCTCCAGCCCTTTCTATTGTTTTTATTTATTTATTTGGTGATACAGTATCACTAAGTTGCTGAGGCTGGCTTTCAACTTGTGATACTCCTGCCTCAGCCTCCTGAGCCACTGGGATTACAGGCATACACCACCATGGCTGCAAAAAATGTCAAGAAAAAAATGTAATTTTTATGCAAAAAATGTCGAGAAAAATAAAGTCTGCACATGCTCAGTACAGATATAGTGTTTTCTGAATATTTTTGATCCACCGTTGAATTCACAGATAAAGAATTTGCAAATATGAGATACTGGGGGTACATGTATTTAAATAAAAGGAAATGCTTTTGCACAGTGTGAATCTACAGGCTCTTGCCCCAACTTTCCACCACTGATCTAGCCACAGATCTGTAGAAATAAATCAGTGGTAGTGCAGTTAATAATCTGGCATTAAATTAAAATAGTAATAACCCTAATTGACAACATTTACAAAAAATGCTTCTTCCTACTCCTTAAGGCCATCAATAATAGGATAATACTGTCAATTTAGAAGGTAGAGAAAGAAATTTTCAATACAAAGAATTTTCACAACCATTCAAATATGGCACATCATCAGGTCAGTACAGTATCTGAATATGTCAAAAGTGAATTTGTATTGTCAACCCTTTTATTCATATGAATGCATTTTTCTATTAAATAGTACAGTGTAATAAGGCAAGTTATCTATATTTGACATGTAACAAATTTCAAAAATCTGAAACTTGTATTCCTCTTCATGTCAATCTATATGAAGTTGGAAGCTAAGAATCTTGGTTGTCAATACCTTGAAGAAGCTCAGAATCTTCTTCAGTACATCATGTCCTTAACTCAACATTGATCAATAATAATATGTTTGAGCAAATAAAGAGCATCACAGCTTCTGGGTAAATGATATTTTATTGTTCTAATTTTATGACAGCAATATATAATAGTATTTAAAACTTCAGTTTCATCAAACTAGTGAGAGAAGGAAGCTAGATTCATATGTAATTTATGTATGTGAAACTGAAAAATCTGTGCAGATGGAATAAGATAAGGACAGGTGGGTGGGTTTGATTTACTATACATTTCCACTTAAGACATTGTTGTAACAACTGAAGATAGCAATTAGATTAATAATGAATTATAAGATATCTATGCTTAACAACAACAGCAAAACTTAATTTGATAAAATAACAATTTTGTTGATATTGTTCCATTCTACAAATCAGTTAGAGGAGGCTAATATTGTTTAATAAAAATGCTAATGCTAGTATGATAAGAGATTTAGTGTAATTTATGACTTCAGGTTTAGACACAAGATTTTTGTTTACCTTGGGTTTCTATGACTTCTATAAACATTCAGTGTAATAGAAACTCATATTATTGTACTGACAAATGAATCAACAGGCAACAAGATGTTGATGTGAATCAAAATTACTGCTTATAAGACAACATTTGCGTCTACATTTAGTCTAGTACTCAAAAAAGAAAAGAAAAGAAAAGCTCGTTAATTTAGAAGTGGTTTGCGGTACCAAAATATACAAGGTAACCTTGGAAATAACTCTATAAAATACTCAGTCATACAACAGTTATTACTCATTGACTATAATTACGTTCCATACATGCAATGGATAACTGACAAACATCATAAACCAGGATATTTTGATTCTATGGCTGTTGAAAGAACAATTTTGGAAATGTTTAGTTGTGTGTGACTAAGTGAAGTATATGAATATATTTGCATAAAGACTTGGAATAATGGTGAAAACTCAGGATGCTCAACTAAATACTTTTAGAAATAATAAGAGTACAGCGTGGGAGTTGTTACATGTCAATATACAACATCATTATGTTTCCTATATTCCACAATAACCACTATAACAGAGAAAATAAAATTTACCATTCATAATAGATCTAAAAATAAAATATGTCCTGGAATATATTCAATAAGGAAAGCAGAGTCTTTCTGAAAACAATATAAAGAATTATTGAGAGATCTAAAAGAAGTCAGGTAAAGAAATATTCCTAGTTTATGAACAGAAAAATGCCATGTTGTTAAAATGACAATTCTATAAATTAAGTTAAATTATTTATTCCTAAAATAATCCTTTGGGGTTTTCATTTGTGTTGAATAATATATTTCTGTGTACATGAATTTATAAAGACATGAGAATAGAAAAATCTGAGCAAAAAGAACACAAAAGTAAAAGTTTGCATTGTCAGATATCAAAATGCATGCTAAAAATAAATAATTATAAATAATATAACATCTAAAATATAAAAATATGTGAGCAGAATATAAATTTTCTTTAAAAATGTCCAGGTTTATTTGTTTAACATACTCTAAAGGTGGTACTATAAATCAGTGAAAAAAGAATGGGTTATTTAATGTTAGAAAAGTTTTTGAAAGTTTTGAAAAACAAATTTCTTGCCTATTATAATATAGCATAATATATATATATATATCAATGGTTTCAAATGTTAAATTGAAAATAGAAAATGTATATATAAGTAAATCCTTTTATCTGTAAGCAAATATTTACCTGATGTTTGGTTTGGTTGTTAACTTTATGGATAAACCAAGAAATTATTTTAACATTAACCATTTGCTTGTATAAAGAACAAAAATCTGTATCTATCTAGAAATAGAATAAAATTCAACTAAAATGAAAAGTTAGGGAAATAGAAGTTACATAAGTGACTTAGATATGAAGAATTCTTATAAAAATAATTAATATTTATCATTTTAAAGATATATTTTTAGTTAAAAATATAGAGAACTATATACCAAGACATTAAATAGTAGCTGTTTGTGGCTCTCTTACAACATTCTTCTGATTTCCTGCAGTCAGGAAATGTTCCTAGTTTTAAAGATTTGTGTTATTAGACTAAATTTGGGACAACTGTGTTTGCTTTCTATGGCCATCATGACAAGTGATCACAAATTCACTGGCATAAGACAACACAGATTTATTATCTTCCAGTTTGGGAGATCAGAAGTCCCAAAAGGCTTTCTTTGGGCTAATAGTTTCAAAGTGTCATGGGGTTGCCTTTCTTTTGAATGCTCTAGAACAGAATCTTTTCCTTTGCTTCTTTCAGCTTCTAAAAGTTATCTGTGTTCTTACAGGAGAACATGAAGGAAGTCTTCAAAATCAGCAGTATATCATCTTCAAACCTCTACGTCCTTCTTCCACATAAATGACCTTGATAGTTCAGTACAATCCTATCTCCAAGTAATTCACCTTCATTTGTAACACCCCATGTACGGTAACATAGGTAAAAGCTCTTAGGAATAGGGCATGAACATCCTTGGGGGGGGTAGTTATTATTCTATCTCCCACAGTTTGTGAGATATGGTAGTACACTTAAGGACAATTTATTGTGTTCCTGTCTTTTCATTTTTCTCATAGAAATACACAAGTTTTTAAGCTATATTATACAACTAAAAAAGAAAGAAGAAATTCAAGTTGAAAAAGCATTGCCTTAGATTGGGTTTCCAGAGGTTGTCAATCTTAATGTTATTTATTCTGGCAATTTATTTTATTTCTGTGGACAAGTCACTTAGAGGACCCACTATTTAATTTCTTTATGTGAAATTAGGGAATTTCAACTTTAACAACTTAACCACTTTCAGTTGAGGACTGAAAACTTGGATTAGGACTCTATGACTTTATGAGATTGTTTTGACTGGAATGGCAGCACAGGCACAAAAAAGCAAGCTAATGTTCTCCAACAGAACACTAAAGGCTCTTTTAAAGTTGTTTCTAATTCTGTTGGGTGTTATTTGGAATGCTTTCTCTGTGTTTCCTATGTTCACTTGTATTGTAGATAATTAAAATCCACATATAATACAGAATTCATTTACTCAGACGACACTTACACAGCAACTACTTTATGTTAGACGTGGTGTTAGGGGATGGATTCTACACCATAAGTAATATGAACAGAGAAAATGAGCTCTCTTGAAGGGCTAGCGCCAAGATGAAAATGACATATTTTTGTCCCACAAGAAACTTGAGCTTTAGTTGAGCAGAGGGAATAGTTACCTCCTGGAAAGCAAGGATTATCTTATTGGGCTCCATAAATCCAGTCCCTTCTAGTGCTCAGCTTCCATTACCTTCCTAGACCACTTTTCGTATGATTGATGGCTGAAAGAGTGTCCTTCTATAGTTCTGGTCTTCTATAATCAAGGGTTGGCTTAGCATATTCACTTGGATGCATAAGAGGAAGTCATAATTCAGTATATCCATAGTTCATTGTTAGTCATGATTTTTCTTTTCAACATTGGTCCTGTTCCTGGATTTCTAATTTCAGTGAATTACACCATTATCAATCCTCTTATATAGACAGAACCTTATGAGTCATTCTTGGTTCTTAATTTCCCTTACCTACCATATTACTCAGGATACCAGCGAGAAACAAATTACTAAGTCATATTGAAAATAATTTAAAAATATATTAATTATGGGAGTCTTTAAAGAGTGGGCAGGGTGTTGGACTCCCATAAGTACAGTATCTCAGGGTCCTTTAGCACTGCTATGTAAAAGACTCTCTGGATTCCAGGAGAGTCCTAGGGCCTGCTGCCTTGAGAAAAGGAAGATTTGAGAATGGGGGTGTGTTGAGAATATAGCTCTCCAAGCTGCTTCTGTCGGGAGATAGCCAGGGGAATGCATGTACAAACCTACTTATCTTATAACTCCTTGGTACTCCCCATTAGCTGGACATGATCAGAAGCAAAAAGCCAAAGTACTCACTGATGTCATATATACAGGTCAGTCTCCAGTGAAGAGGAGAGTGGAGAAAATAGGAAATTGGATATAAGGGAGCAGACAGTGAACATAGTACTAGGCATCTTCTTTCTGCCTCCAAACCTTCTCAATATCTACACTCATTCGGCAAGCTGCTCCTATCTTCCCTAAATCCACTACCATACTGGTCCAACTATCATAATCTAACTTTTGATTTTTAAAGTATTTTTGTTACTGGTTTCCTCTTAGACTAGAATGAACGTTTCAATATGCACATATAATCATACCTCCCTATTTACAATGCATCCGTATTTTCCTATTAGCATTGGAATTAAGATCAGAATTCTTCACATACTCCTTTTCTTGGAGCATTCTCATATCCTCATCACCTACCACACTCCTCATTTTCCTTCAGATCTTTGTTCTATCCTCATTTCCTCTTCTATGTTGTGCATTCTTTGTAACACATCCCCCTGTCACCAGAGCCAAATAACCTCTTTAGAATAGAGTAGAAGCTTTCCTAATGCTTGTTGAATAAAAAATAGACAAAATTGCATCTCCTTTTAGATTTCACTTTTATTGTTCTTGGTGTTATAAAATGGGTACACCTCCTGCACCATCCACAAACTTGCAAGAAATCCCATGGAAGCACCTCACCATTTTGTTCCCAAGATATTTTCTTTCTTAACTATTCCAGGCACAGCACTATGCAGCATTGACTTCTTCATGTCTTCTCCCATGAAACACATTCTGGTAAGTTGCTAAGTGGGCTCCAGGTGCTCCCAGAACTGAGAATCTTCACAGAAACTTATTATTTATTTCTTTGTTTACAAATGAGGATGAATACATTTGTGGTAAAATCCTGAGAAATGAAAGACTTCATAAATTAAATGTAAATTGATCAGGAAGTCTATGGTAAAAGTTTTGGTTAGACTTTGAAAAACAAGTATAGTTTGAAAATGCATGTAGTAGGAGAGTATATAAGAAAAACATTTAAATACTCTGTGTACTTTACCCCATATTAGTTTAGTAGAGAAAATTGAAAAAAAATCTAAGTGAATATTTATATATATATATATATATATGGCAGTATGGTAAGTGGCTCAGAGTTGAAGGTTAGTATAAATATAAAGATCATAGGTAAAAGAAGAACACTCTACTCATAAAATAAAACCTTAACTATACTATCAGTACTAAAACTCTTCTTTGGCAGTATTCAGACCAAAGGAGAAGAGAAAAACAACTGATTGAGATAACTAAGAAACTAATAAAGAAGGTACAGGACAATTACTAATTATGACATTTTTATTCAATCTGATTAACACAACAATAATAAAGCAAATAAATGACAATCACCAAACTAACAAGGGGAAACTGAAACTATGCTCCTGTTTATCACTGATGGTATTGAAGACATTTGGTAAGAGATTGATGGATGAAGATACTCATCAATATCTTCAATATTGATGAAGAATTCTATATACATTTTGTTTCTGCCATCCTTCTGAGAAACAACTTGAATTTATTACAGTAATTATAAAAAATGTAGATGATGAATGAACCAAGATGAGCATCATAGGGCTAGACATAATAGTCAAAATTGGGAAAATGATATTTAATAATCATAGAATGGTTAGATGAAATATGTCTATGTTGCCTGATAAATTATCAGAAAAAATATAAATAATTTAAATTACATGAGGATTTCTTCTAACACTGACAGGAAAAAGAATAATAACTACTAGTAATAAATTTAGCAATGTTTCACACATGTCAAAATAAGAAACATATACATAATATCTCAAACCAAAAAATGCACACATGCTAAGATCTGGGTTTTATCTCCAGAACTTCAAAAAATAAAATAAAATAAACAAATGAATCCAAGCTATATTAGGCTTTGGAGATCATAAAATGATATTTATTTTCTTTTCTGCAATTATTCTTGTAATATTTTTAAAAGATTTCATGAACACATGTAATCTTTAAAAATTAAATGGCACCTAATTATTACAGTTTTATAAGCAATTTAGTATTGAAGATATAAAAATTGTTAACCTGTATGATACCTTTTGTGTATTTTATTTATCAAAATACCACTGGTTCATCATGGATAAATATTTTTCAATAACTACATTGGCACAATTGGCAAACTCATTATGGTTCATTCGTTCATATGCATAGATTTACATTTACAGGATACTAAACATTTTTATTTTACATTTTATATTTTCTAATTATTTAATTTTAGTTTCTATAACATCCTAATAATTACTATATTAGTAGTTATAAGGTAAAGACATAAAATGTACTCAGAATTGTTTTAAATAATAAGTAAATAAAATCTTTTTATTTTCCTTTAAAAGTATTTAATTATGTAAATAATAGTTTCAATTTTCTCTTCTAGCATATGCATCACAATTTTCCTCTTTATCCCTGAGTAGATGAAAATATTTGCTAAAGTGCAGAAATTTTAAAAATAAGTTGAATCATATAAAACATTTTTAATGAATAAGAGTATTTTTATTCCATTTGTGAATTCTTCAAGATAAGAGACACCATGTTGCCATCAGAACTGTTATTATCTACAAAGGCTCTATTGTGGAAATGGATTAAAAAGAATTCTTTAAGCCGTCTTTTTTTATACATCCTTACGAGAAAAAGACTACATGTTGGGGTGTCTATTGCAGCTTAAAGGCATATTGGCAGCCCATAAAAAAAGGAGAACTAAAAAGATCTGAGTTAGAATATTCAATTTGGTGTTCAAGATTAGAACAGAGGACAAACACTACCTTCTTCTTTTTAAAATTTTTCAGGTATCTTATTTTAAAAATTATTCTTGGTAATTGTCTATTTCATGATGGGAAAACAAACAGCAAAATCTCCATAATATTCACTAACAGTTTAAAGAAGGGGGAAAATGAAAAGGAATAAATAATTTAGTGCCTGTCTTTCATATCTAGAACTAGTACAAAGGTTCTTACCTCTGTCTTTTCACTCCTACCAGGTTCCCTTCAACTAAAAATTCTTTCAATGGCAAAATATTAAGAAGTAGTTCTGCTTTCTCCTCTCATTTCTCCACATAAAAAGGAGATGGTGGAGATGGCTGCCACCTCTTTGTTTCCATTTGACAAAACTCAAATATTCTGGTCAATATCTGAAGTAATACAACATGACTTGTGACAATTGACTTCAAGGATCTGTTCTTCAATTATAGAAAAATAATAATACTGTATTAAATTTTTAAGAACATTTAAATATATAATACACAACTGGTACCTGTTTTTTTAACAAGTAAAACTATTATGCACTCTATCATGAGAAGTAATAATATCTAGCAATTTCTCATTGTCCTTATTTTGACCACTCACTTCCTAGAACAAAACAGAAAGCCTATCGGAGTAGGGAGTCGGGGATGTGAATATTTGTACATCTAAAATAATTATACAGAATCAAAATGTAAATTTACTGAACTTATCAATAAACATCAGAATTTTGTAATTTTACATTCGGTACACAAATCCCATGGAGTTGATGGCTTGTGAAAAATGTAAAGAGCATATCTAAATCTAAAACCCAGTTCTCTTGAATCTAACTCCATCACTCTTTCACTCTTTATCAATTACACCATTTTCTTATTGTCTAGCCCTAAAATCTGTAATATATAACACTGAATGGGAATCCTAATGAAAGTATTTTAGATCTGAAATGCATGTCTCCACTTTCATTATAAACACTTCATTATAGACGAGTATCTCAGACAACAAGAAAAACATATATTAGGTGTGCAGGTCGTGAGAGTCTTGATTTCAGAATGACCAATAGAAGACTCATGCTTATTTGCTTCAGGTAAATAGTATCCAGAGGAAAAGTAGGAGGAAACAAGGAAGATTTATATCCTTAATACCTTATGGTCTTCATTTAATTTAAAAATGTAAAACTTGCCCAATTTAGAAAAAAAACATTTAATTGTTCACAGAACAAAGATCAGGGCATACACATGCAATGATTAAGAGGGAAAGGGGCTTTTATAGATGTAATAAATCCCTGGAATAGTGAATACTACTAAAAATAGTTTACAAGTTTTATATACTTTACTATATATTTGTAACTTTAAAGTACAAATACCACATTTTTGTCACTATAATAATATACCTGTGGTAAAAAACTTTATATAAAGATATGAGATTTATTTGGCTCACAGTTTGGAAGGTTGAAAATTTAAGATCTGGTAGCCCCTCTAGCAGGTCAATGGAAGCACATCATGAGGGGAGAAGGTGTGTGTGCAGAAAAGCTTATGCCAAATAGGAAGTCATAGAATCGCTGGAATCCCACAATCCTTTTTAAAACCAAGTCATGAATGACCCAGGGAACCCCACTGGGTCCCATGCGCAAAGATTGTACCACTTCTCAACAGCACCACTGTTATGATTTAGATAGTAGGTGTCCTCTAAAAGCTCACATATGAGACAATACAAAAAGGTTTAGAGGTAAAATGATTAAGTTATGAGAAGCTTAATCTAAGCAGTGTGTTAATCCCCTGATAGGGATTACTGGGTGGTGACTATAGGCAGGTGGGGTGTGGCTAGAAGAGATGGGTGATTGGAGGCCTGCCTTTGGGGTATATATTTTGTCCCTGGTCTGCAGTGTAACTCTCTGCTTCCTGGTGCCATGTCCTGAGCTGTATTCCTCTATCATACTCTTTTGCCATAATATCCTACTTCATCTTGGGTTCAGAGCAATGGAGTCGGCCATCTATGGACTGAGACCTCTGAGCCCATCTAAACTGGTCTTGTCAGATCTTTTGGCTGCAATAACAAAAATGCTTACTAAGACAACCACCCTATGGACTAAGCCCTCAAGCACAGTGGACCCTCGGGGAATACTCAAACCACACCCAGATCATAGCATAAGGAAAAGAGTATAACACATACAGAAAAGGACTTCAAAAGGATTGCTACCAAAGATGTAAGCATATTTATTTATTTATTTATTTATTTATTGGTACCAGGGATTGGAACTCATGAGTACTGGATCACTGAGTGATTTGGGAAATAAATCCAATATTTGGAGAAGGGAACAGCCATGAGAATCTCTGAAGATCACAAGAACCCATTCTACCTCTATTATCTTACAACGTCACAAACTATAAATTTGCTTATTCCTTAGCAGGGACTATTCTCAATCTACAGATAAGGAAAACATAACTTAGAAAATTCGTGTTAATTTGCTCCACATAATACCCTAAGGAAACAAGATACCATGTGGCTATTTAATCCATGAAATTGTAACCTCTTCTCCAACTATTACCTGTCTCGTCACATCAGTCATTATGGAGCTCTCAGTTTCTATTATATGTATTACATGATCCCATAAAATTTAAGCCAGCCATTATCTGAGACCAACAGCAGGCTTCTAGTCCCTGCTGTCGCTGTATAGCATAATTTTGGGAATATAATAAGAAAAGCACACTTCTAGAAATTGATTGTATCATTTCTGAAACAAGAACCTACCTTGAGAAGAAGGTCTGCAATATTTAACCTAAATGCTGGCTCCTCCAAAATCAATGGTCCTATTGAAATTTAGTAAAAGAAAAGTAAAAATGTAGATTTCACATTCTCTTGGAGCCCTAAATATTGATTCCCCTTTCCCCGTTTGTTTATTCTCCACTGGGATATTATAAAACTGAAGTCCTAGAACGCTTCTTCCTGATGATCCAGAAAAAAAAATGCTAAACTATTGGGAGCAAGCTTAAGTTGTATATTTCCTCAGAACATTAGCTCTTTTTTTTTTTTTAAGCTGTTTTCATTTTATTTGGCATCCTTGTGTTATCCTGGAGTTTTCATAAGAAACAAAGGAACGTACCAACCTCAGTATGCATATTAAAAGTGTGTTGTGGGGCTGGGGTTGTGGCTCAGTGGTAGAGCGCTTGCCTCTCACATGTGAGGTACTGGGTTCAATCCTCAGCCCCACATAAAAATAAATAAAGGTAATGTGTTCATCTACAACTAAAACATATTTTTTAAAAAAGTGTGTTGTGGGAAAAAACGTTACATTTGCAATACTAGTTTTTGACATCTCAAAACAGATTTCTCTACAAATTAGCATAACTGAAATCTCCAAGTCAATACTAAAATATTAGTGTACATGTTCAATTATTTGGTCAACAAAAATGTAAAGGTCTTCTTTTCTATTTTTCTTTTCTTCCCAAAATAACACATCAACAGCCTTACCTACCTGATAATCTCTATGAAGTCTGCTTTAAGGTTCCAATTCTCAGAGACTTGAAATTGCTTTTCAAATTGAGCAGCCATTTTAGATACATAAAATTCATTATGTATATGGATTCTTGAATTTCTTTCCTCAAAATACGTATTTCATAAAATGTATGGAGTCTTATCCAGTAATGAGTATTCCTGAAATGCTCTCTGGGAGATTGATATAAGTGCTTCAGGGACATAAATGGAGAAAAAACTGGTTTACTGAGTGAGTTCAGTAGATTTGGGGATTTTGATTCATTGTCTATACTTAGAAGCAGGATATTTGCTTGCTTATTTTTCTACTAAGATAATGAAAGCTCCCCAAATAGGCAAGTGTTCAAAATTACACAGAGCCCTTTAATTGAATTGTTACTTTGTTTGCTATTTCAAGCATATGTGTTAAATGAAACTGCTGGGTCAATTTGCTAAATCTTATAGTACTAAAATATGCATAGGATAATCATTATCATCATAATCATTATCATTATCTTCCTCATCAATAAAAGGTAACAACTATAATAACTTATGAATTGTTATAGTTACCATAATAACTATAATTAGTTTTAATTAGTTATATGGTAAGTCTAGTACTTACTGTGTGCCCGACTTTGGGCAAAAAGCTTTATGGCTTTCTAATATATCAAGATCACCATGTAAGTCACAGAGCTGGACTCAAAACCATATTGTTCTACTGCCAGGCTCTGTGGGAGTCAATACGGTGGACTGCTTCTTTTGGTAAAGTTTATGCTCTTTGGTCAGCTTCTATGTTTTTAAAATATACTAAAATTATGAATATGGTTTTATTTTTTCTGTTAGGATTAGAGTATGCTCAATTTTCCCTTTGTTTAATTTTCAGGGAGATAGTCATTGAGTCACTGATGGACTATAAACATATTCTGATAGACCTTTCCCTGTCCAACAATTTCTTTTACTTATTTGACACAGATTCTCAGATTCTTCACACTGTTTTAATAGTAAGTCTTACATCAATATTCTGCATTAGAATGTGAGCTCCTTAATAATACAGACTTTTATATTTGCTCTCAATCCCCCTACTTGTTTCACACATATAATTTCTTTTGATAGATGATCGATATTTTTTGATATGTGGCCAAGTTGCCATACTTTTGGACTCAATAATAATGACACAACAACATGTTGTGGAATGTAGGTCCCATTCATCGAATGCTCAAAATATGTCAGGACCAGGGCTAAGTATGCTATGCATTATCTTATATAATTGCACAGTAAACCTATGGGGTAGGCTTTGTACCAGAGGGAAATCAGTCAATCAATTTATTGTCAAGATACCCAATGAATGTGTCATTGGAAAGTGTGAGAAAGTCATTTGGTGAACACCTAATTAGAAAGCCACATTTATTTTGGGTAAGAGGGGAATAGACAAGTGTTTGTACTGAAGAGTCTGGGTCTTTACAAAGTTCCAACCATCACAGGTGGTTGCTTCTAATACTTCAAATGAGACAAAAACAAGTTCCTTTGTGTGGATCTGAGAGAGGATGATTTCATGCTGGCTAGAGACTGTAAAAGATGTATTTCCTTATTTTGATGTAAGAGTCTCTTAGCTTGACATCAACCTCTGGCTCACCCTATTCCTACACAGGTTTCCTCCCTTCCCTAAATGTTTTCATTATCCTGACCTCATTTCCTATTTAATCTCAGTTTTGACATTCAACTGCTGCTCACTCTGACCTTAGCTCCTCCTAGAGCACCTTGACTAACTCTCCCATCTCCATTATCTTTTGCCCATGTATCTCTATATATGA
This sequence comes from Geosciurus inauris, assembly GCA_004024805.1. NCBI lineage: Eukaryota > Metazoa > Chordata > Mammalia > Rodentia > Sciuridae > Geosciurus > Geosciurus inauris. The sequence continues at coordinate 13,442 of PVHX01004303.1, read as the reverse complement.
AAGACACTGTAGCATTGATGATAAGAAAGAAAAGAAAAACTATAACATTTTTGTTCCAGTGATTTATTTTTATTGATAGTTCAGCTGTATTTCTCCTGTGATGATGATTTTTACCTTGGAGACCTACCTCTATGTTAGTAAAAAAAATCATCTGATGATGATTCAAATCATCATCAGAAGGAATATTTTCACATTGGGTCAACTCTGTTGACACAGTACTTCCTGATTTAACTTCTGAACATATATTCTTGCCTGACTCCATAACATAGATCTCTGCTCCTTTGTTCTCATTTTTTTTTTTACCCATTTCAATACCATTTTTATGACATGCTTTCTGCTTTGAAACTGCACAGATCCTGATTAATGTTCTGCATTGTTTTCTCTGGAGCAATACAGCTCTCTGTCCTGGGGCAGATCTACCAATCCAAAGAGCTCCATTAAGTTATGCCCAAAACTCATGCATTGAAGACTGGTTTCAAAGATCTCACTACAACATTATCACTAGACCCATTAGCACATAGAAATGCACAATGACATAAATAAAACCTCTATTTCTAAATCAAGTCTGTGCTGTGCCTCACATAGACATTAATCAAATTAGTGGACATGATATTTAAAACCAAAACAGCTACCTTGTACAAAATCAAGTATATATGACAATTTGGAGGTGTGCTTTCAAGATATTCCATAACTATTATCATCTTTATAAGCTAAAACAAAATATGCTATCATTTGTGGGAAAAATTGACGTGGAGTCTACTGCAAGTTGTTTGTTCCCTTTAATGATCCCTTTAAATGTGCCTGTGTTCTGAGGGATATTCATACATTTGCAGCATTGAGTATTAATTCACAGTGTATCTAAAGGTGAGGAGTTTTTCATCCTGAAGTTCATTTAAAATATGTACACATTTGGAGCTGGGCACCATGGCACACACCTGTAATCCCAGTGGCTCAGAAGGCTGAGGCATGAGGATTGTGAGTTCAAAGCCAGCCTCAGCAAAAGCAAGGCACTAAGCAACTCAGTAAGACCCTGTATCTAAATAAAATACAAAATAGGGTTAGGGATGTGGCTCAGTGGTCAAGTGCCCCTGAGTTCAAGCCTGGTACCCCCCCCAAAGAAAAATAAAATAGATTTTTTAATTTATATTTTAATATTAAGAAAATAAAAAATGCATAAAAATGTAAATAAATTTCACAATGACCAAAAATACCTAAGTAGTGAAAAAATTACATATGTATATATCTATATTTATTTGAGAAAAAGTAAAGAAATGTAAATAGAGTATTATATAATGCTAATGGATTCTAAAATTCAATATTATTAGCAGATAATTCTCTTCAAATTCTATAGATTCAGCACAAGTCAAATACCCAATACATTTTCTAGAAATATGCAACAGATTCTACAATTTATAGGAAAGTGGAGAGGATGTAAAATCGCTGTGCTAGGCAGAATTCTAATGTGGTCACCAAAACTTCCACCCCTTCATGTGCCTGCTCTCTAAAACCCTGGCTCTGGATTATGGGCAGGACTATGACTGTGATAGCTTTCATGCCTTGGATTCAATTACATTGTGTGGCAAAGTAAAAGGATTTTGCAGATGTTATCATGATCTCATATCACTTAAAGTTGAGTTAACCAAAAGGGAGATTATCCGGGGTAGGATTGTCCTAGTGAGGTCAGAAGAAATCAGAGGCATGAGCCTGTGTGAGGGCTACAGAGAAAGTTACATGAAAAGAACCTGACAGGGCATCTAGGAGCTGACAGTGGCCTATGGCTAGAGAGCCAGCAAGAAAACAACCATTTTATTTCTACAATAGCAAGGACAGAATTCTGCTGACAACCTGAATGAGCTTGGAAGGAGGTACTGAGGCCTAGATAACAGCCCTAGTAGACTTCTTGATTTCTGCTTTGAAACCCTAAGCAGGAAACCTGGTCATATTGTGCTCAGATTTTTGATCTAATGAAACTATGAAGTAATTAATGAGTTTTTAAAGTTACTACCATTCTGATATCATGCAGCAGTAGAAAACAACTACAGCCAACATACTTTTGAAAAGAAAAAAAATTGGAGAATGTAAACTATCTGATTTAAAGATTTATAAAACCACAATAATTTAGACATTTGTATTGCTAAAAAGGTATGCACTAGGATCAATGAAACAGGATAGGGAGACCTAAACTATACTCAGACATACATGGTAAATGGATTTTGACAAAGATATTAAGGTAATTTAATGGGAATAATAAAATGTTTAACAAATTATAGTGTAACAATCGAATATCCATGTGAAAAATGTCCATATGAACCTTGATCATTCCTAACATGCCATAAAATTTCTAGATGATAACATGGGGAGAAAATCTGAGTGACATTTGCTTAGGCAAAGATTTCATAAATAGGCAAAAAAAAAAACTAATCATAAATTATTTGTCAAAACTGACAATTTCAGTTCTTTGAAAGGCACTGTTAATGAAAATGAACTTTCATGAAAATGAAAGTTACCGTCAGACAAAATATCTGCAAAATATTTATTCAAGAAAGTAATTTAATCCAGTATAAAAGAGTAACTCAAACTCAATTGCAGGTAGACAAAAAAAGTGTAATTAAAACTGCACAAATAGTTGGGTGCAATGGCACACATCTGTAATCCCAACACCACAGGAGGCTGAGGCAGGAGGGTAGTGGGTTCAATACCAGCCTCAGCAATGGTGAGGTGCTAAGCAACTCAGCAGACTCTGTTTCTAAATAAAATACAAAATAGGGCTGGGATGTGCAGTGTTTCAGTGCCCCTAAATTCAATCCCTGGTATCCCCACAAAAAAGAGAATTGCATGAATACAACCAAAGAAGTTGTATTAATGGCAAATAAGCACATAAAAATGATGTTCAATATCATTTATCATTAGGGAAATTAAAAATTAAACTACATTGAAATACTATTTCATATCTAACAGAATGCTAACTTTTATTTTTTTTTTTTTATTTTTTATTTTTTTTTGGTACTGAGGATTGAACTCAGGGGTACTCGACCACTGAGCCACATCCCCAGCCCTATTTTGTGTTTTTATGTAGAGACAGGGTCTCACTGAGTTGCTTAGCACCTCGCCATTGCTGAGGCTGGCTTTGAACTCGCGATTCTCCTGTCTCAGCCTCCCTAAGTGCTGGGATTACAGGCTTGAGCCACCGCG